>ML259269.1:6775-68901 GCA_005239495.1 Nicotiana undulata | reverse complement strand
GGGCCCCCCCCCCCCCCCAAATTTTTATGGCTTTAATTTGAGCTGCAGTTTCTTTTATATCTCACAAGGACTGGCCTCAAAAACTTTTCTTTTTAATGTTTAAGCTTTAGATAGTTGCACCAGTCATAAGAATCTGATAGATGGATTTCCAGAATTATTTCCAACCCCAACATGGTACAGTAGAAATCTAAAGTTAATAAGAAATTACAATAATATAAATCTCAATTAATCAACGACGCCTCAATCCAAAGCTAGTTGGGGTGGCTATAAAGTAAGCAAATATAATAATTTAGTTTTAGTCATACAGAAGAAGAGTATAAAAAGATAAGCAGATGTTGTCAACCTAAAAGCACACTAAGTAGAGCTCTCCAATCTCACTGAAGATCAGTTAACAGAATGTCACGGTAGAGCCTTTCACCATAGAGAAGAAAATGACCTTGTCTAGTGTGTCAAGCTCTAGTCCGTGAGCATTACCAAGTCATATAGCTTGAGACCTACTTTTAACCACGAGAAAGAAACAGTGGTTTACAAGTAATCTCTAGAAGAAGAGCCGCAAACGACCCAGGTAGACTTTTAAAATAACAAAACACAAACAAACTAATACTACTAAAGCAGAAACAGTTGCACATAAGTGTGTGTGCGCGTGTATGTGTGTGTCTGTATGCATGTATTTATATTACTATTACTAATATCACAAAATTTAATAACATGAAACAAAATATTGAACAATACATGGCAAAATAGTATTAAAGAACATATTGACCAGTATAATTATCAATTAGTTACCTAGTGAGTCTGAAAGTACTTTGGTGAGCGCTGAATTTCCATATGGAACAATGTCCTTTTTTGATGTCAAGGAATTCAAAACATCTCCCAATCTGCATGTCAGTATCAAAGCTGAGTATATATACAGAAAAAGAGCACTAAAACACAGTATCAAAGTTTTCTTTTTCTATCGTTCGGTACTTGTTCCATGAGGGTATTACCCAAATTATTACTATTTCACAAGCATCACTTTAGAAACAAATTTTAAGAAATTGGTTTTCCTCGCCCAACTATGTTCTCAAAAGCTATATGTAATCAGCCCCCTCCGACACGGCAGTTTAGGTGCCGCACCCGTGTCGACACGACACTAGTATGGGTGTGGGTATGGGATCCGTACCGGATTTGGTCAAACAGTTTTGGGTACTTTGACCACGACGGACGGAAATATATACAATTTGATTCCTGAAATCAGAACCAAAACTAGGGTAAATTCGAAGAAAATAGCACACCTTATCTAGGAAATCAATCATTTACTCATCTACAACTTGACAATAAAAAAAGAAATTCACACTTTATATGCTATATGTACGTATTCCACAAAATTTCTCATAATTTAGAGATATTTTTTATTTTTTTTGAATTATTTATGGTCGGAATTCCCGCAGCCGTATCCGTACTAGGATCCCTATCCCCGAATCATAGAATTTACATCTCAAAGGATCCGGCCTCTAGATCCGCACCAGTGTTGAATACCCGCACTTGTGTCCGAGCAACTTAGGGAGCTCTTGCCACATGCTTGATGTGGGACCAACTATCCTCTTTGTTTTAAGCTTCCATGCCTATAAGCATTGTCCTTTAGAACTCTCCCAGCGATCTTCCATGTATAAAAATTGAGAAATAAAACATGTAATAGGTTGTAAAAAGCAAATATTTGATTTCAAGTTTAAGAACTATCACATGAATGTCATCAGCTAAACAAAGGCATTCAGAGTTTCAATCCATAAACGGAAACAGACCGAGAACAAAGAGAAGGTCATCATGGGACCAGAAATGCAAACTGCTCCACCAAATGTCATTCGTGATCCAACAAATACATCATAAACTCCATACCACTATGTCCTAGATATGGGAAGTGAACATGCACGGGTTGAGAATAAAAGTATTATTGATAACAAAAAGTTGACATGAACCACTTACGCAGAAAGTGATTTCATGACATGAAGCAACTCTGTTGCATGCTCCCCCCTATCCTCTTCAACAGTACTTTCACTTACAGCCAAATCAACAAGAGAGAGCTTGCTGTATGAGGTCTCTCCAGTGATCAAGTTGGTATAATGTATATGTACTGTGATGATTCTGAGAATGCAAGACCAATGAAACATACAATTAGACGAAATGGAAAACACATCAATATTTTTCTCAAAGCAATTAGAACAGTTAGACAAAAGAACATGGATCATATTGACTAACAGAAACTGCATGTGCCTTGCAAGAAGCACAGATACTGTCATACAGAGACAAAATAGAGACAGAGTTGTTTTTCTTTCTTTCTTTCTTTACTTTCAGTACTTTACATAAGAAAATCAGGGTTACAATAATAATATATTATGTCATGAGTAGAATGAGTGTACAAACTGATGCAACTCTAACGATACCTCGATCAAGTAAAATATATATGTACAGAGGCGGATCTAGGATTTCCAGTACATGGGTGCACTACTAAAAAAAGGACGAAAATATGTATTAAGTGGAAATTCATCATTATTCCTCTTGGTAAATAACTCAACCTTTAACCAAGTGCGCATTCAACCTTCTTGTAGCATGTGTGCAGACAGTTAATATTCTACAATTTCAAAAAATATGTACATAAAATATCTAATTTTGAGGAGAGACCATGGGTTCACGTGCCCAAAAATCTCCCCTATATATCCGCCCTGTATGTTGAGCATGTCTATTTCCTCAATAAAATCACCATTTGAATGCGAACATGCTCAACACGGAAACACAATTGTTTTTTGATGAAGAAAAACACAATTTTGTTTTTTTCTGTTGAAGTGCTTTTACGAAGAAAAACATAATTCTATTCAGCAGAAAAACACAGTTGTTTCTAAAACTGCAAACAGTTTATGACAGAATATCTCAATTTTCCACGGATAGCTTGCTTAGAGGACTTCAGATTAACTCATGGGTAGACCATTAAGTGATCAGAAAGGTGACATTACAACACATAGATGAGGAAAAGCATAGGATCAACTGCAACAGACAGATACCAATGTAAAAGAGTTCTAGACCATACAGATGAGAAACTCTAAACTTTGACGTATCGCTTCCTCGATTCTGAAAAGCCAATTTGAGTACTCTGCCAAAATCCATTGGATTTTCAACTTTCTCCTGCAGAAGTTCTACAAAGTAATCCAATGATCCCATGCGAGCCTTCGGCAGATCAGTTCCAGAATGCATGAGCAGATCTCGCATCTGCAGTAATAGGAAAGCCCTAGCATCAGAAACTTCAGATATGGATTCCTCAAAGGATCATCATAAAGAATGCCGAAGGTGAGAAAGAAATTAAATCAAAAAGATAAACATGACATCAATTAAACCTGTTCATTATGAAGTTCAGAAATGGAAACTGAGAAATTATATTTGGATGTAGACGTTGCATCAGAGTTGGATAGATCAAAGAGCTCCTCGAAACACCTAGCATATAAACCACGATCGTGGCTGGATCCTTCCTGCACGAAGGGGGCAAAGTTAGAAAACCAACAGCTTAAAAGAGTTGGGTATTTGGAAGATCAAAACTTTCGTAAAGGCCAAAAGTATTCAATGTGTCTCAATTGTATCATCGCTCAACATGCCTTAGATTATTAAACTTTATCTGAAATACACTGTCAACACTGAATTTCGATAACCAACACCAAATATACAAAGCTTTGAAAACTAACCTCCTAACGGAAAGTTTTCATAAGATCTTATGCATTTAATGCTGGCCAGCTTAAAGCAGATTACCATTGCAGTTTGCCGGAATGCATAAAGAGAAGAAATGTATACACTGTTCAAAATAAACAGATAAGGAGGAGAAGGAAAAGAAGTAAAGAGAGGATCGAGAGACCATAGTGTGGGTCTTTCCTGAGTGTGCCTGCCCATAAGCAAATATAGCCACATTGTATCCATCAAATGCTGACTGAACAAATGGCTGAACATCGCTAAAAAGTTCAACTGCACAAAGAGAAACTAAAAATGTTACTAAAGTTACATACTTGTACAAGAACTAGTACAGAAAGGAAACAGGTAAATCCCCAGTACCTTGTCCTACATGAGGTCCATAAACCCTGTCAAACTCAAAATCCTTCTTCGGATTATCTACGCTATCATCAGCAGTACTGATACGAAGAGTAACATCATCGGGGAATTCGACAATGGATGGACCTTCATCTTCAAAAAGAGGTCTCACACGACAAAACACCTTTATGTTTCCTGAAATAAAAATTATAAGGTCTCATTATATATTTTATGCACTACATACACATATCTGATATGTCAATATGCCTATCTGAAGGCAATAAACATTTTCTGCCATAGTACTAAAAGACTTTTTCCCTAGGCTAGATAATAGTTTATTTCTAGATTTGAACAGTTCATGTATATTGAGAACACATGTGTGTGCAAGTGAAAATGTATATGCTTATTTTTCTTACTTATCAAAAGAAATCGCAAATGCCCATTTTAAGTAACAAGGTTGGAAACTAGAATAATAAAAGCCAGGAGCGTAGACAGCTAATACCTTGGGCAGTTAATAAGTCATTAAATAACTTTTTCTTCTCCAATATCAGAGGTGAGATTCTAGCTTCTGTTTCAAGTGCAGCTTGATCTGAATAAGCAGAGAGAAAAACCAGATATGCAAAATATGATCACAATGCTAGGTAATCAGAAGCCACCATAACAAAAACTCATAAGACAAAAGGACAGGACAAGATCACAAGACAAAAGAAAAGATGAAAAGAATTCAGCTGTACAAGATCAGTAGTGATCTTTTCTCAAAGGCTTTGAAACTTGATTAAACATATGAAAAGTTGTTAACTAACTTCAAGTTGCATCTGTGTCTTTTTGGTTAATCCATCTATTACAGAAGTCAAGACAAAATGTGCAAAAAGCTTATAACTTACATGGTTTTGACATTGTTTCCCACTCCAAAAGGTCATGTTAGAAAAACGTTATAAAAGGAGAGGGAATGAAAAGAATGAAGCATAAAATACTTTTAAGTTGAACTTTCTAAACAAGATAAAATTCAAATTACCTATCTTAATCCGTAAATTATCATTTTTCCTGAAGATGCAATCATGCAAACAGAAATTCCTAATACTTGAATATGCAATTAATAGAGTTTAATAATGTACTTTTATCTGTGGAACAGGGCAATGGGAGTTAGTCTACTGAACTTTTCCAATATGGTATACTATTAATGATGACACATTACTTGAAATCCATAGTAGTAGCAAGACAATCATATGATAAAACAAAAAATACAAGAAGATCAATTGTTGAAATATAATAATTCATAGTAATAGAGATCAATCTTTTTTTTTCTTACACAAACAAGTTAGCAATGATAAACATCTTAATTGTACAAAAATAGACTCGTAACTAATAAGTCTTCAATTTTGGTTTCTCAAATATCATTGTGGATTTAAGGACAAGATACTGAAACAAATAATTGCGATAAGATTTTATATCAAATCTAAAATTTATTAACCTACTTTAATTAAAATGAAGCGCAAAAGGCATCGCAAGATGCTTAATGCATAGCCGCACGCTTTTAGGCACACTCGAGGATATTACAACTCATCTTTTAAAATTTGTCGGGGCTTTTGAGGAAAGATAAAGTTATAATCACTTTCAGAATTCCTAGACACAAGCGGCTATGCATTATTTGGGTTGAGTTGGGCTGGACTGTATTGGCCTAGCAAGCCTCAAAATATAAAGTTGTACATTTAAATACAAACATAGATAAAGTACTGGTCATTTACCTAGCTTGCGGGTTTTATCAGCAAGTACACCAAGGTAGCGTGTCACACGGTCTAGTTTCGCATTCGAATATTCCTGCAGGTCGCTCGCTTCTTGTCTCAGCTCTGTGTAATCTTCCCTGACAAGCTGCCCGGAAAAAAAAAACAAGTGTGGTAAGAAATTACTTTATTGCTTTTCCCTCAACAGGTCACATTATCTAGGAATACGATCTTTTCGATTTCCAGAAGAAGCGCCTAAATTACCCTAAGGGGTAAAATGACGTTAGTTCGTTCAAAAGAATCTAGCAGCAATTTATGTAAAGCCTTGTGCTTAACATAGTACGGAATTACGGATAATCATGAAGTTCCAGTGTTCCATGCTAATGCATAACATCAAAACAACTTTTTAGAAAGTGATTAATTCTTAGCTCGGATGTCCTTAAGTAACTCGAAAAACATGCCATATATAAAGTTTCTATCACTCTATTGGCATGAATAGACTGAAATCAGTCTCCTATGTGTCTTCCTCTTGATTTCTCTTACTTCTTCACTACATAACATGGTCCAGTCAAGTCAGCCATGTCCAATATTGGAAAGATATTGGCATTGCATTTCAACAATAAGTAGTAAAAATATAGAGTGGAGATGTACACTAACATACATCAATTACATAATGGTATGAGAATTGGAGTATCTATAATGGTCCTGGACCACAATACCACCTAAGAGTTTTGGTGAAGCTCAGAGCTTTTGACATGCTATTAGATTTGACCTTCGGAAAGCTTGTTATTACACTTGTAAAATCCACATTATCCACGTCTAAACCACAATTCCCATGTGCTGAAGGGTGTCGGAGATATATATATTCAGAATTGGCTATCAGAGATTTTTTTTAGGGGTTTATTTGTACTAGTCTATGGCTACAAAGTTTGACTTGGATGCAAATTTTTCATCAGCTATAAGGGTCTTCTCCTATCTTTTAGCTTAATTTTTTTTGGAACAGACAAAAAGGTATCTATTTGTCTTCCAGTATGCCCTTTCTTGAGATGCAATAAATGCCCTTTTTCGTCATGACTGTCCTCACAACTGTTTATACATTGACACTGCTAATTCAAAGGTTAGATAGCAATAAGTATATTTAAAGAAGAAAAATCACAGGGCCTATAAACAGATGCAACTCCCTATTTTCCCTCCTAGATATGGAATATAGTTTGCTTTCTTGGAGTCTCTTGCTCTGTTCTTTATACTGTGGTATCAGAGCCAGCCCATCCTTTCGGAGGGAGGAACAGTTTACTAAATATGTCTGAGTCATTTCCATCATCCTCTTCCCTAGCAAAAATGAATATGTCTCCTACTCTATATAAAACTTTGTCCAAAAAATATGATTATCACTATGAAGTAGATATCCTACCCGATGAACACAAAGTATCTTCAACTGAACTACCCCTTATAAACCCTTACTCTGCTTGCCAAAAAATCATTTGCACCATGGACCCAAATTCGTTCCTTAGTCCAACATAAACCAAAAGGAGTCAAGGAATATGTTGCTGCCTCAAAACTTGTCCAGCATCCTATTCTTGCCACTCGAGAGGAACAGTTTATTACCCTCCAAATTCCAGATGATTTTCCCAGACAGTGGAGAGACCATGGTTTTACCCATATCCATTTTTTCTAGGGAAGAGGATGATGGAAACGACTCAGACATATTTAGTAAATTGTTCCTCCCTCCGAAAGGATGGGCTGTATAAACTCACAGCAACTGCTGAAACTTTTACCAGGCAAATCCTCACAAGTTTTCCAGGTTCAACTGAAGGAAGGGAAAATAATAAGTACTTCCATTGTTTCTTCTCTGCCCAAATATGAAAGAAGAGTTTTGTTTACGAAGTATAGAATCTGCACTACTGTCTCTGTCAGGTTTTAACTTATAGTTTTGGTATGTGGCATGCGAGAAAGTTACTAATCCATCACATATCAGCTCTGAAAGCAAGCAAACTGTCCAAGGTTCCTCGTGTGAAACCATTTTCCACTAATACACCCGGAAAATGTTAGTAGTTTATATCCTTATTTAGGAGAGAAAACAAAAACCTGAGATACACCATAAAACAATGGATAACCCCAGTTGTTGATCAATTCAGGTTTCATCTATATATCTAAAGAAACCCAAGAAGAATCTTTTTTTATAAGATAAGTAAATAAACCCAAGAAGAATCTTAACTTCCAGAAAATGGCTTGTTATGGTCTTTCCACTTCCTCCTACTAGTTTACTTACTATTATCGCACTATGCCTTATGTTACACGGACCCTTCATTGGTTTTGACTAGCCCTGTCTATGGGCCTATAAGGGTGTGGAAACCTTGTGCAGATTCTTCAAAATGCATTAACAATTAGCAAAAAACTTGCTGTACCTACCAGATACTTCCACATACCATTACTGGATACCAGAGAGAAATTAATGGAATTGTTCACCCTATAACATGAAAGAAATTAGCTTATCAAATCAATTGAGAACCTACATGATTAACTTTTCCACCTCGCAAGAATATGAATGTGCACTAGTATCAATCACTCGTGCGGCCACTATAAATAACCATTTGCATATATCC
Source organism: Nicotiana undulata (assembly GCA_005239495.1). Lineage (NCBI taxonomy): Eukaryota > Viridiplantae > Streptophyta > Magnoliopsida > Solanales > Solanaceae > Nicotiana > Nicotiana undulata. The sequence continues at coordinate 60,533 of ML259269.1, read as the reverse complement.
TCTGTCTAAGTTTTCCACCTCGCAAGAATATGGATGTCCACTAGTATCAATCGCTCGTACGGCCACTATAAATAACCATTTGTATATCTCCTCTGTCTCTATTAATTACTGTCTCGGTAATAACTAGTGGAGAACTCTTTGTTTCACATGCCAAAGTTAATATTTTAATTGCGTATCTAAGAAATGAATTCGCTTTAGGCTGCTAGTTATTACTAGACGTAAATACTAGAATCTGTAGAGGTCTCTCTCTCAAACATGATCAAACATACATAGAATTGTAGCCAAGCAACCATTTTCGATGGATCGAAAGTAGTTCAACATAATTCCAAAATGGAATACTTCACCACATAAGTCAAAAGGAATTTTAGCTTATCAAATAAATTAAGACCTAATAATCAAAATTTCCATCTCCCTATGTTGTTATTGTACACTAGCATCAATCACCATACTACCACAATAAATAAACATAGGTATATACCCTCTACCGCTAGTGAACATCTCTTAGTTCCACATGCCAAAATTAATATTCTTAATTTTTTATCCAATGGCCAAACTTTCTGTAGACAACTAGTTATCATGATTAGAGAGCACTGTAGAATTTATATACATCTGTGTCTCGAGCTAACCACATCAAATTTAGAGAAAAGCTCCACTAGCAACTAATAGCGACCAAAAGGAATTCAGTATACTTCCGCATGAAATTTTTCACCCAGTAGTGGAAAGAAATTTCACCTTATAAAACAAATTTAGAATCTTGATTATTAACTTTTCCATCTCTAAATAATTTAACTGTACGCTAGTTCCAAGATAGACATATAATCTTGTAGCAAACTAACCATTTCCAACAAAAAGGACCAAAAAAAGAATCCAATATAATATCATAAATTGAACACTTGGCTACCAAATAAATTAAGAACTCAATAACTAACTTTTCCACCTCTCAATAGCATTGTTGTACTAATAGGACGGATCCATAAAAACTCGTTGTGTTCATCTTTAAGGTTCCTATCACTGAATGCGTTACTTGTAAATTACAGGTTCAAGATTTCAATTTTTTTAAAACTTCAGTAATTTTTTGCGTATAAATATCTTTCAAAATTTGAAATTTGTTAAAGTTTTAGTAGTTTTTCACACACATATATATATATATATATATATATATATATATATATATATATATGTATATATATATATATATCGATGTTCTTGTCAAAAATATTGGGTTCAGATGAATTTGTAGCCAATTCACTGCATCCGCCGCTAGCTGTACATTAGTATCAATCACTCTTACTGCTATAAATGAACATAGCCATTAATCCTCTACCACTAGTTTCTAAAAAAACTTCGAACTTGGGTAAATACAAAAAAGGAGATAAAGTTCCAAATGCATTGTATATTAGAGCACTTCAATTATACAAAAACACATTAATATCCACAAATAAAGTACTAAAGTACTAAATTGGCATGTAAAATAAGGACCTTTAATTTGTCCTTCAATTTCAAGAGCTTAGAGTTGAGAGCGTGCTTAGATAGTTCAAAATGCGGCGGCGCACCGGCAGCAGCAGCGGCAGAGATCGAGTACCGGCGAGCCAATGGTGCTGGCGACGGTCTCTGATAATCTTCGTGCTCCGTCGTCGACTTCCGAGGTTGAAACCCTGGCACATCCCAACTCCACCTATTATTATTGTTGTTGCTCTTCTGCTCCGCCATTTTTAATAAGGTTTTCAATTAAATCAAAACTATGTGTAAACCATTCAATAAATATAAATAAATTAGTGAAATAATGAGATAAAATTATGAAGAAATGGAGCAGAAGAGAGATTTTGAGAGCTCTCTTCTGTCTTTCTCTCTCTAAGGTTTGCTTTTTGCTTTGTTTGGGTCTTTATTTCTCTCACTGTAAATTGAATTTGTGGCTGTTTGAATTTCAATTGGGGGAATGATAAAACATTTGCATTTTTTGTCCCTATAGTTTTTTGTTTGTATTAATTTAGTCCTTTGGATTTAAGGGTTTATTCCATCTTTCTTCATTTAATTTATTTACCATTGAATTTGTTTTCGCATTAGCAAAATAATACTATAATATTTGATTGACTACATTAGAAGTTTATACCATGTTAGCAGTCACTACCAATGAGAAGAGTTATAGAAAGATCGACAATTTAATGTTTTTGTACATGTCCATTATCAATATAGAGATGATAACGTGAATTTTTATATCACAATACAAATTTTAACACGTGAAGTTATTAAATTTTATTTCATATATATTTTGTAAAATCAGTTCGAACTTTACTCCATTTATGTTTGAATTTTATTTTTATCGACTTATCTAATATTCATGTCAAAAGGTAGTAAAGATTTTAAAGAAATCAAACTACATAATGTCAAGAAGGAACGGCAAAATATTGAATGATTCTAGCTGGATAGAAATATTAGAAAAGGAAAAAGGTGGATAAATAGAGTTAGGAATCAATAAGTGAAAACAGTAAGGGCACAACTGAAACTACAGAAAACCTCGAGGGACGAAAGGTAAACTTTACAAAGTATAAATTGATACTAGAACGATGTCGTAGTGATTCTGGTGATATAAAAGACTAACAAAGGGACACCTTAAGGCTTTATTATTCACAAGAAAATATGCGTCTCTCATGAAACAAGGACTCACTCTCAGCAATGAAGTAGTAACCCGTTTGGTCAAGCTTCTAAAATTAATTTATTTTGAAAATTGTTATTTTCAAAAATATTTCTTAAAAAAGTGCTTTCGGTGAAAAGCAGTTTGTGTTTGGCTAATTAATTTGAAAAGCACTTTTGAGCAGTAATTACTATTTGGTCAAGCTTTTGTAAACTGCTTCTAAGTGTATTTTTCTCAAAAGTGCTTTCGGAGAGAAGCTACTTTTTTTTGCTTCTCCAAAACTGCTTCTGCTTCTCCCCAAAAACACTTTATTTTCTTCCAAAAGCTTGGTCAAACGCCTTAATTTTTTGTCAAAAGTGCTTTTGGACAAAAAAAACACTTTTGGCCAAAAAAAAAACTTGACCAAACTGGCTATTAGTTTTGATTTTACTTATAGTTTTGGGAAACTTTGGGGAAAATATAAAATTGACTGATTGGCCAAAAATAAATATATTCAATAGCCAAAACATATTTATAATATGTATACATACAAAAAGATATATACTTTGTCGATTATTTATTTTTAAAATGGCCAAAAATATATATTTTTCATCATTTTGATACCGTTTGGACATAAGAAATTTTTTTACTTTTTTCTGAAAAATTCACTTTTTTCGAAATCAGTGTTTGGCCATAAATTTTTAAATTTTTACTTGAAGACGAATTTTGGAATTTTCTGAAAATCACTCACAAAACTTCAAAAATAACCAAAAATTATATTCATATTCAAACGCAATTTTAATTTTCAAATACCATTTTCTATTTCTGAAATTTTACAATTCTTATGTCCAAACACCCACTTAATGAGTCAAAGTTTTTTAAAAGATAAGGTGGAGGGAATAATAAGTGGTGCCATGTATAACTACAGTTTCTTGCTTAGTTGGATAACGTGCAGTTGTTTTCTGTGGTCCTTGCCATTGGTCATAGTTTGAAGTTTAGCCCACACATCTTATTATATATTATTAAAAGTTTAATTAGTTAATATATCTTTGAGATTTTATAATATTGTACAAGTAAATCATAGTTGCATACAGAAGAGTTTGCAACCGGTTCGAACATAAGAATTTTTTTATTTCTTGCCTTTTTCTTTTAAACACTGTTTGGTTATCAAAATCTTATAATTTTTCCAATGTTATTTGAATATGCATTTTCAAATCTGAAATTCAATTGAAAATAGGAAGGTTGTTAGTTTTTAGTTGCAAAATGTGTTGAAAAAAAGATATCCAAATATGCTATAAAAATTATAACCAAACACAATTTATCTTCAATTTAAATTTTAGTGAATTTCAAATTTGAAAAAAAATAGAATTCATGTCGAAACGCCTACTTAGAGCCCGTCTGGACATAAGAATTTTTTTACCTTCTTCTGGAAAATTTTCATTTTTTTCCAAATCCAGTGTTTGGCCATAAAATTTCTAATTTTCATTTGAAGATGAATTTCAGAATTTTCAAAAATTTGATAAACTCCAAAAAGTTATTTTTCAAAAAAAATCACTCGGATATCTCACGAAAATTTTAAAAACAACCCAAAAATATATTCATGTTCAAAAACAACTCCAAAACGCCCACTTACTTTCGCTCATTTTGGTCAGTTTTGATGACGACGCAACAATATAATAGATGGGAAATGACTCATGCGGATCAACATTTTTAACCCCAACAATGATTGTGGTATAGCGGTAAGTACTCCTTAATTTTTAATTAAAGGTTCAAGGTTCGATTCCTCTGTATAAAGATCTTTGTCCATTTGTTTTTTCTTAATATTAAGTCGTCTGAATTTGAATATACATTTGAATGTCAAGATGTGTATTAAGATTAAAACATCTAAATCTGAATATTAAGACGTGTATTATGATCTGAATACTAAATGATTAAGAATGTCTGGATTTTGACATCTGAATATATAAATTTATCTTTATTTGAAAATTAATAAACATAAAATTCAAATGTAACACTAATTAAATTTAATATTCTATTAATACAATATGTAATATTTTAAAAATATGGTAGTTGCTGGTGGTGGTGGTGGCTAACGGTAGTGCTTGTGAATGTCGACTAGAGGTGGTGATTTGTGGTAATTTTGGTTGATGGTGGTGGTTCATGATAGTAGCTAGTGGTGATTAGTAGTGGTGGCAGTTATGATTGAGGATGGTGGTGTGTGGTGATAGTTAATAATGGTAGGTGGTGAAGGTGGTGGCGAGTGGTGGTAGTTTATAATGACAGGCAGTGCCGTCTATAGTTGTTGATGGTAATTGGGTGGTTAATTGTGGTAGTTGAATGTTGGTTGTGGTTGAGAATAATGATGTTGAGAGTTGTGGGGATGGTGGTGGTTTACTATAATGGCGGTGGCGACGACATGGCGATAGTTTATAACGTTAGGTGGTGGCTTCAGTTAATAATGAATATGGATGATAACATCTTAATGAAATTAAGTATTTGTTATAGATCTTAATGATACAGGCATATTCAACCACATTAAGTGATTGTGAAGTTTAAAAAAAAATAATGATTAAGATCTGAATAATTAAGATCAGACTTTAAAAACAAATGCACTTAATTTCTGATATTTGAATGATCAAGATTCAGACCTCCATTAAATGCAAACTAATGAGACCTTAAAAAATGCTTTACCCCCTATATGAATTTTTTGTTGCAAATCTAGATTTAGTCGGGTGAGAGTATAAGATATCGAGTGAAAAATATTTTTTTTAAAATCCCAATAATGTAGACATGAGCTAGTTAATATAGATGTGTAAGCATTAATCCTTCGATTTCTTAGGCAAGCCAAGATTATCCATTGGTTATAATCATTACAAGTTAATTATACAACTATATCTTAAAGTTAGTAAATAGGTCCACAAGCTCGACTTTACACTTGTTAAATTGATCAAAAATCATTTCTTCACTAAGTATGAAGACTATTTCAATTTATTCTATTAATTTTAGTTGTCATTGGAAACCTTTGGAGCAATTTATATTTTGTTTCATTTATTAGACAACCTATATATGTAAATCTCACATTTTCTGTGTATTATATAGAGAAAAAAACATATAATTTACATACATTAACGATAAGTAGGGGTACATAGGTCGGGTTGGTTCAAATTTTCTAATTACTAAACCAAACCAATTGTATCGGGTTATTAAAATTAAATACCAAACCAAACCAATAAAGGTCGGGTTTTTTAATCTCGGGTTTTTAGGATTTTCGTTTTTTTTTCCATAAAGTCTTCATAGCACAAAATGTAAAATTTGTGCTCCGCATATTTCTTTAATCCTAGTAAGACAGAACTATATAAAGTGTTTTCAATAAAATAACATAAATATGAGATGAGTCATGGCATTATACTAAAATATTCAACAATAAAGATAATAAAATCGCATAAAATAAATATTATTAATAAGTCATAATGTAAACAAACATAATTTAAAATTATGACTAATAAGTACTATATTTACATGACTAACCACTAAAAAAAATAAGTTATACATTTTATCTAAATAATGAGAAAGCTAAAAAATAGATATCCAACACTTTTTTCATTCATAGTACAATCGAATTGAATGTCTTTAATAAGCATTAGTATTGATTTGATTTTTTTTTAAGATTCATTTGAGTTACTAACATTTATGTACTATAAAACTTATTGGAGCATCCGAAAATTATAAGTCCAAGCTTGAAATAATATGTTAAAAGATAAAACTATGAAAAAGCTTATGAAATATTAATAAACTACACACTATCATAAATATTTTTATGCATTAAATATATTTAAAACTTCTATATATATAATGTCGGGTTGGTTTGGTTCGGTTTGACTTTTTTTAGTTAAAACCAAATCAAACCAAATATGGTCGGGGTTTTCCAACACCAAACCAAATCAAACCAAACCATAGTCGGGTTTTTTTCTCGATTTGACTCGAATATCGAGTTTGTGCGATTTGTCGGTTTCATTTGTACATCCCTAACGATAAGTATGTAATTTAAGTGTTACTGGAATTATAATTATGAATAAAATATTATATAAATTTGAAAGTACAAATATCCGAATTTAGAGGAGAAGAAAGGTAATTCGTGATAATCAAGAGGAGGAGACACAAGGCATGTGTCATGCATAAGAAAAACAGAAATTGTGCTACATATTTATGATTTGTTTTTCTTTTTTGACCTTATTTGAAAGTCTCTCTTCCTCTTTAAAAAAATTAATAGTTACATTTAACTCCATTTTTTCAGATTTATTAAAAGCTTACATGAATATTATGTTTCAAAAAGAAAAAGAAAAAAACAAAACAAAAGAAACACCCATAATTCCGGGGTATTTGTATCTATACCCGCTTTTTGGGTCACGTTTTAACTTGTGCCCGCTTTGCAAAAAAATTGCAAGCGTACACATTTTTTCGCGTAACTTCAGCATACGGGGCTGAAGTAGCAAAGACAATCACGCAAAACTTCAGCATTCTAGCAGAGGAGACTGAAGTAGCAAGTGTGTTGAACCAAGTGTGCTGAAGTTTTTGTTTGTAATTGATGAACTTAAGCATAGTAGCTAAAGTTTTGTTCTCTATTTGCTGATTTATTGGCGACCGATAGGTAGGCTATTAGATTGAGTCGAAAGCCTACCAACGCATAAAGGTTCCGATTCGAGCGAGAGCCCAAACGGGTGTTTTTGTTTTGTAACTGGCGAACGAAGTTTTTGTTTTGTAACTTGTTTTGTAACTGGCTAGAGCTGAAAATTTTATTTTGTAACTGGCGAACTTCAGCTCTAGAGCTGAAGTTTTTGTTTGTAACTGCGAACTTTGAGGAGGAGAAGGAGGAGGAGAAAGGGGGCTGAAGTTGTTTAAAAAGTGGGTACAAATTAAAACTTTTTGAAAAATGGGTATAAATTAAATAGGGGCGACCAAATAAGACGTACCGTGCAATTTTTACCATAATTCCACATCAACATAAATTGGGCTTTCATTAGTTGGGCTCATCCCCTGTTGTAACTTTGTCACCAGCCCGTATCTCGGACCAGCCCATAAATTTTGATTATTTTTAAAATACATGATATTTGTACAATAATATATTAATTTATCATAATTATGTGATAAACCTTTTTTGCACTTAGCAATTTAATGCATCAGCCATCAAATGTGAATAAGTATTTATCCTTAAAGTTATCTCTTCTTTATTATCGTGTTTTATTTACCTTTAAGCGATCAAACAAAGAAAATGAAGAAAGAAACTCGTGTTTACCGATAATATCATAATTGTTATGAAATAATAAAAGAAGAAGAATGATCACGCTCAACTATGTCTTATAAAAAAATTAAGCGGGCGTTGAAAATATAATTTGCGTATTAGCCTAGAGTCGAATCTCACAAGAAATTAACCTATCAATTATTGTTGTTAGACTACGTGATTCTCAATAATCAATTTCCCAAAGGTTATGAATATCATTTTTTGGTATTTTTACTACTATAGCTTAATGAAATTAAATAAACTAAAAGACAACTAATATTGAGGTGTAAACAGATGCGATAAGGATCTAAGGTTATGGTATCCCCCGTTGATGGAATCTCTTCTTGTATATTTCCTATAGTTTTGGCTTAATTATCTTTATTAATCATGAACACTCAGGCTATCATAAATCTCTCTCGAGTAATTATGATAATCTACTAGACGCACTCTCTCGAGTTACGCTAGCTAACTTGTATTACAGTTCACTTTAGATTGCACACAAGGTATTGTTATCTCTAATCCAACCTTTAAACCATCGGTTATGGATCTCTCTTATGCTCTGGGAGTGATGTTGTTCAACAATTACCTAAATATACACTCTCTCTCGAGTAGATACACACTAAATAGGCACTGCTAATTGAGGACCCTTCAATCAACTACAACAAGAACATAGTTGAACAAATAGAGATTGAAAACCAAGCAAAACTATATTAATATAACAATAAGTTCATCCTCAACGGGTTCCACCAAAACCTTAGATTAAATAAATTAACTACTCATGATCATAGTAATCAAATCCAAAATAACTTGCATAATTAAATTACAGAGTAAAGAATAAATTATGTAAAAATTAGTGTTTTGATCTTCTGAGTAGTGTTCCACGATCTCCTCTTGTCTCCAATGGCAAAAGTCCTTCAAAGTTGTGTTTTATTGATTTATTTATATGTTTTGGAACAAGCCCTAAACGTGTAAGATACTTCTAGTCAAACCATAAAACACTTAAAGCCTTTAAAACTCGGATTGGGCCTGATCTTGGACCTGGCGTTACATAGAAAACGCCTAGAAAACGCCAGGTTACACCTGGCTTTACATGGGAAACGCCTGGCTAAGGCCAGGATCAACCTGGCTTTAGATGGAAAAAGCCTGGCTAAGGCCAGGGTCATCCTGGCTTTACATGGAAAAAGCTTGGCTAAGGCCAGGGTCACTCATTTTGATTATTGAGCGCATTTTCGACGTTTATGCATTCATTTAGCTCGACTTCCATCTCCAATTCACCTACACATGAAATAGACTCCATTATGCTCAAACGATGTGTATTCTTACCATTAAAGCACATAAAATGTAAGGCAAATAATGCGTTAAACCATAAATTATAGTCACACATCAAAGAATAATATTGCAGAGAAAGAGAGAGAGAGAGAGAATTCTTATTGAATTTTGGGATGATTTACAATGGGGTAAGACCCCTCTATTTATAGGGGGAAAGTGACTTAGCCATCAAGTAACAAACCCTAGAATTTCTCTAGAATATAGACATTCACCATAAATAGAATTTTATTTATAACGCTCCCCCTTGAATGTCTATTCAACAATGTGCTTCGTTAAAACCTTAACTAAAATAAAACCCAATGGAAAAAAAATCTAGAAAAGGAAAAAGAGTACATATGTTTAAAAATGCGCCTTTTGGTTGCCTCGTTAAAAACCTTGCAAGGAAAACCCAGTGGGACAAAACTTTGTAAGGAAAAAAGAGTGCAACGCGCATTAACTTTCCACTGATGAGAGCATCAATTCACATCCTTGAGACTTCGCATCCCAATCTTGTGTATTAGCTTCTTGAAGGTTGACGTTGGTAGAGATTTTGTGAACAAATCAACTAAATTGTCACTTGAACGAATCTGTTGCACACTAATATCACCATTCTTTTGAAGATCACGTGTGAAAAATAACTTTGGTGAAATATGCTTTGTCCTATCTCCTTTTATGAATCCTCCCTTCAATTGGGTTATGCATGTTGCATTGTCTTCATACAAAATAGTGGGTAATTTGTCACACTTCAAACCACATTTTTCTCGAATAAGGTGTATTATAAATCTCAACCACACGCATTCTCGACTTACTTAATGAATAACAATTATCTCAACATGATTAGATGAAGTAGCCACGATCGATTGCTTAGTCGATCGCCAAGATATGACAATACCTCCACATGTAAACACATAGCCCGTTTAAGATCGAGCCTTGTGTGGGTCAGATAAATACCCAACATCGGCATAGCCAACAAGATCGGGACTGCAATTATTGTCATAAAATAAGCCCATATCGGTAGTCCATTTTAGATACCGTAATATGCGTTTGATTCCATTTCAATGTTTTCTTGTAGGAGCAGAGCTATATCTTGCTAAGACATTAACTGAAAAAGTTATGTCAGGCTTTGTAGTGTTGGCAAGATACATTAGTGCACCAATTGCACTAAGATATGGTACTTCAGGACCAAGTAGCTATTCATTCTCTTCTTGGGGTCGGATCCTTATTCACATCAAGTGATCGAACAACCATCGGAGTACATAATGGATGTGCTCCATCCATATAAAACCGTTTCAGTACCTTTTCTATGTAGGTAGATTGATGAACAAAAATTCTGTTTGCCAAATGTTCAATTTGCAAACCAAGACATAATTTTGTCTTTCCGAGATCTTTCATCTCGAATTCTTTCTTTAAATAATTAATTGCCTTTTGGAGTTCTATATGAGTTCCAATAAGGTTTATGTCATCAACATATACGGCAAGTACAACAAATTCCGATGTTATTTTCTTTATAAAAACACATGGACAAATGGCATCATTTATATAACATTATTTTAATAAATACTCGCTAAGACGATGATATCACATACGTCCTGATTGCTTTAGACCATACAAAGATCTTTGCAATTTGATTGAAAACATTTTTCGGGATTTTGAATTATGTGCGTTGGGCATTTTAAATCCCTCAGGAATTTTTATGTATATCTCATTATCAAGTGAGTTATAAAGGTAGGCGGTAACTACATCCATTAAATGCATGTAAAGCTTTTCATGGACAGCAAAACTAATGAGATAACGTAACGTTATAGCATCCATAACGGGTGAATATGTCTCTTCATAATCGACACCAGACCTTTGTGAAAATTCTTGTGCAACAAGGCGTGCCTTATATCTTTGTACCTCATTGTTCTCATTCCTCTTGCGTACAAAGACCCATTTATAGCCAATAGGCCTAACACCACTAGGTGTTTGGACTACATTCCCAAAAACTTCACACTTCGCAAGTCAATTCAACTCTGATTGGATTGCTTCTTGCCATTTTGGCCAATCATATCTTTGTCGACATTCTCCAACAGATTGAGGTTCAAGATCCTCACTATCTTTCATAATGTTAGATGCAACATTATATGCAAATACATAATCCACCACTATATCCAATCGACTCAAATTCGTCTCAATATCGATTGGATTTATTGATAGTTCCTTATTTTCTCGAGTCTCGGGTTTAGTGGTTTCCTCATGAATCTCAAAATTTATTAAATCGTGGATTTCTTCATGAGACTTTTTCGTAGTATAATTTTGATCATTTATTTTTATTTTTCTAGGATTTCGATCCTTAGAACCTAATGGTCTGCCACGTTTTAGGCGTGCTTTTGACTCATTAGCTATGACACTAGAAGATTGTCCAATAGGGACATCAATACGGATTGGAACATTCTCTGCAGGGATATGTGATTTTGTTATCTTTTTCAAATTCGTAAATGCGTCTGGCATTTGATTTGCTATTCTTTGCAAATGGATAATCTTTTGCACCTCTTTTTCATAAATAAAGGTACGTGGATCAAGATGAGACAATGATGAATTTTTCCACAAAAGTTTCCGTTTGGTTTCACCAGTTTCTCCCCCTAATTTTGGGAAAAGTGTCTCATCGAATCGACAGTCTGCAAATCGAGCAGTAAATAAATTCCCCGCTAATGTTTCAAGATAGCGAATAATGAGGACGATTCAAACCCAACATATATTTCTAACCTTCTTTGGGTATCCATTTTGGTGCGATATGGCGGTGCTACATGCACATATACTGCGTATCCAAAAATTCTTAAATGGGATATATTAGGTTCATGACCCAAAACTAATTGCAACGAGGAATATTTATGATAATTTTTCGGTCTGAGACAAACTAGCACTGCTGCATGCAAAATGGCGTGACCCCAAACAGAAGTGGGCAGCCTCGTTTTCACGAGTAACGGTCTTGCTATCAATTGCAGACGTTTAATTAAAGACTCAGCAAGGACATTTTGAGTGTGAACATGCGATACATGATGTTCCACTTTTATCCCAATTGATAAGCAATAATCATTAAATGCTTGGGATGAAAACTCAACAGCATTATCAAGTCTAATAGACTTAATTGGATTATCGGGGAATTGCATCCGTAATCGAATTATTCGTGCCAGTAATTTTGCAAACGCGAGGTTGCGAGATGACAATAGGCACACATGAGACCATCTAGAGGATGCATCTATTAAGACCATAAAATATCTAAACGACCCACTATGGGGGTGAATAGGTCCACAAATGTCCCATTGTATCATTCCAAAACGTACTCAATCCCAACCTTTGTTGGTGATAGTCTTATAATTAACTTGCCTTGATAACAAGAAGTGCAAGAAAATTCATTATTTAAAAGAATCTTTAAATTCTTTAATAGATGTCCATTTGAGTTTTCTATAATTCGTATCATAATTGATCCAGGATGTCTCTATCGATCATGCCAAAGTAAAAAAGTATTGGAATCAGTAACCTTTTGGTTTACGGTAGAATGTGCCTCAATTGCACTAATTTTTGTCTAATACATGCCACAAGATAAATATGAGAACTTCTCAATAACCCTCTTTTGGCCAGAGACATTCTTGGTAATGATGAGATATTCAAGATTCTTGTCATCTACTGTCTCAATATGATATCCATTTCGGCGGATATCTTTAAAACTCAACAAGTTTCTCTTGGACTTGGAGGAGAACATTGCATTCTCTATGATAATTATTGTTCCCTTAGACAGAGTTATAGTAGCTCTTCCAGAGCCTTCAATTAATTTACTACTACAAGAAGTTGTAGTAACATATGCGTTACACATACTTAAATGAGAGAAATATTTCTTCTCTTTGAATATTGTATGTGCCGTACATGAATCAACTAAACAAATATTTTTACAATTGAACATTGATCCAAATTTTCTTTGTGAGATATCCATATTTACTTCTCGTGATTTTGACATACAAAAGAAAATATACAAATAAATATTAATATTTCAAGAGAAAATGAGAAGAAAATAAAGTATTTTAGCAATAATCATATCATAATATGTCCTTTTTGTTATAAAATAGTTTGTTACGTTTTCCTTCTCGTTTGCAAGTTTTTTTTTTTCGTTTGCAAAGTTTTGTTGTAAATTTTTATTTTTTTTTGCAAAGTTTTAACCAACTGATACAGATTATGAATTTTGACCATTCTCAAACTTTATTCAATAACACATTATACTAATTCGACATACTAGTTAAAATTACTACTCATGTAAATTACGATAATTACATGATATTTATTCACTAACTAATACGAAGAAGTAAGATAAAATAAAATCAAACTACTTAATCATTTTTAACCAAAGATCCATCATTGATCGAGTGGTCTATTTTTCCATCAGGGCGCTCAAAGAAGTCTGCCACATCTAAGTGGGTGATGTCAAATTTATTGTCATAGACAAAATTAGCTTCAAGGGCCTTTATTCTTTAGAGATGCTTGATAAAGCTCAACCAAATGTCTTGATACACGACAAAGTTTTGCCCAATGGTCTTTTCCACCGCAACGATAACATTCAGTTTCTGAACCAGTTGCCTTTGGCTTCTCATATTTCCCTTTCCACTTTTGGTGGTTATTTTTTTTGGGAGGGTGATTAACCCCAGAAAAATTTCTTCCTTGTCCACGGTCACGGACACAGTCATGACCACGACCACGACCATTAATAGGGCTACGGCCTTTCTCGCGTTTGGCATAGTGGGAATACACTTCATTCACTTCAGGCAATAGTGTAGACCCAGTGAGTCGATTTTCGTGATTTCTCATGAGCAAGTGATTATTTCGCTCAGCCACAAGGAGAAGAGAAATCAACTCAGAGGGAACCAATAATTTTGATCCAAACCTTATATTTGTTTTAAAACATTCATAGATTACACTCAAACTATTAAATCAGAATCCAATTTAATACGATAGATAAGTAAAATTCTGGCTCTGCCTATGAGGATCGATGCACTTCGAAAACTAATAGTAATAGATGTTTAAAGGAGAACAAAAAAGGAAGAAAAGAAACGTCCTTGGATTGTACAGTCATCATACCTTGCATTAAAATTTTATGAAGTAAAATATGATCATCTTCGACTATATATTAAGTTTTTTTTTTCTTTTCATTATTACTAAATTCGCAAAATTGTTATTCGAAAAAAATAAATTAAGTTTAAATTGTCAAATCAAATCAACTATTTTAAGTACAGCAGATCAGGTCAACAACTCCTGATAAAAGTAAATACAGAGTCGTACCTTCACGTAAGAAAAAAAAATATAAAAAAACTAAAACAAAAAGGAAAAATAGGTACAAAATGACAGTAATTATTCAAGCTCTCAGGTTCTAGGCTTATAGCTATTTCAGTGATTACTGTTTTCCCACATGCGTACCTGCACAGTATCTCTTTTTGGAAGTTTATAATGTTATCCTGATCTTTAATTATTTTAGTTTTAAAATAATAAAAAAATTGTGTTATTCTGATCAAATAAAATGAAAATTAATAATATTTTCAAAGCTGAAAATATCATATGTTCCATGTAGTTTCTTTAGTGGTCGTTTGGTATGATAGATGAATAAAAATAATCCTGAAATAAAAATATAGTAATGTTCTATCTTTTGTTTGGTTATGTTGGAACGTGATAAACTAAACACATTAATTTAGCGCGTAAATTGTAAAACGAGAACTTACTTGTTCTTCATGAACCGGAGGCGGAAGAAGGATAAATCACGACTGAGATCACTGGTTGGTGACGATTGTCACGTTGTGACGAGCAACCCCTGCATCACAATCTAAACCCTCGTCTGGATTGAGATTGAGATTGGGAGAGAGAGGGGAAAAAATAATGCTTTTTTTTGTTGTACATTGAATGTGTACTTATACATAGAATATTAGAGTTCACTAATAACCCTATTGGGCCTTAAAGAACCGCTTATGGATGGATCCAATTTTCCCACATGTTACTACTCCTAGAATAAGTTAGCCCGTGATTAAAAAAGTATCGAGATAATTTATACTTGCTAAGTGATGTAATAGTAATCCCAAGATAAGTTATTCAATGATAAAATTAGTGAAATTGGCAATTATAATTAATACGATATATCAAATAGTCAATAAAAAATAATAACATGATAACTACTTTCAACATAATTAATTTTAATATAACTTGTCTTTAAACCACACGACCCTTTAGGGTACAAAATTTAGGTTAACAAAATTAATTAACACAATTTTCTTCTGTCTCAATTTTAGGAATTCGTCAAATCAACATTTGAAAAGTTTAAAAATATCAAACAAATTAGGATAAATGCTGTTATAAAAGGGAAAATAAATTGTGTGAGAGTACTCAATTAAAGAAAAAATGGTACAAAATGTCAGTGAAGTGTCACGAAATTGCATCAGAGAAATTCAGTTAAAAGCGGTAAAAAATTTGATTGGTGACGTGAAAAAAGCTCACGGGCAGGTGATTTTGATACGGTAATTATACACCCACGTGCGACGAGATTAGATGAGATACGAGATAATAACAAACGATAAGTTCCTTTATACTTCCAATTTCTCGTTGTCTTCGGCACCCCGCTGGACCCTATCCGAAACTTCAATGTTCAATTTCGTCGTCATAGTTTTGTCCCGTAATAAATAAACTAGTAGTCTTACGTGTGCGATATGGGGTTAATACTAAACAATATTAATAAAATTTAATTGTGATCAAACTTGTTTGAACTTTAAACATATTAGATCGTTGTATATGGTCAAAATTGAGTATGTCATATTTTATGGGCTCGAGGGACTGTCTCGAGAATAAGCTCATAATGAAGCGAGCTCGAAGACACGAGGATCGAAGGATCGAGATCGGGCATGGCCAACGTCGAGCAACGGAATAGCGAGATATTAGGGATCGACCATGGGTCTCGGCGAAAATCTCGGAAGTAATCGAATTATTAACATCAATGATAGATTTTATTTCCGAAATTATAGTTGTACCTTATTTAGGATTCCTCTACTATATAAAGAGGAACCCCATTTATTTGTAACATAGATACATTCACTGAGAAATAAAATACGTTGCTCTTTACTTGCTTACATTTTACTATTGTTCTTAGCATTTGATCTCGAGCATGTTCATAATCGAGGTTGACATATTGTTATAATACATGTTTGATTTATTTTTACCGTTCAATTCATTTATTTAATTCGTCATTTATCAATTGGTATTGAATTAGATCACGTATCCTTAAAATCACAATACAAGTTTAATTGTTACTAGTGGTCGAGGTACACAGGGCAAAGGAGACGAATGCGTTAGTCTCCAAGTAATATTCGAAATGCTTCAAGCCCAACAAACCGATATCGCTCAGTTGCAAAATCAGCACAGAGCACCAAATGGGGTCGAGCAGGAGGTTACTCGCCATACTGAGCCGGTGCCTGAAAGATCGGGTGATAATACCTCAGCAACCGATCTGCTATAATGAGGATGCCCGAGGAGCTCACTAAGAGAATTGAATCAGGTGAGAAGAAAATCGAGGCCAACGACAATAAGGCGGAAACTTACAACTCCCGAGTTGACCAGATACCGAGGGCACCACCAATATGGATTCAAAGAAGTTTGTGCAAAAATCGTTCCCACCGAGTGCGACTCCGAAGCCCATCCCAAAGAAGTTATGTATGCCCGACATACCTAAATACAACGGGACCTCTGACCCAATGAGCACGTTACTTCTTACTCGTGCACCATAAAAGGTAATGATTTGGAGGATGACGAAATCGAGTTTGTATTGCTGAAAAAGTTCGGAGAGACCATGTCGAATGGAGCTATGATTTGGTATCACTACTTGCCACCGAATTCTATCGATTCATTCGCCATGTTGGCGGATTCATTCGTAAAGGCACACACGGGGGCCATAAAGGTTGCAAGAAGAAAATCAGACCTCTTCAAAGTGAAACCGAGGGATAACGAGATGCTAAGGGGGTTTGTATCTCTATTCCAAATGGAACGCATGGAGTTGCCGCCAGTCACTGCTGATTGGGTTGTTCATGCTTTCACCCAACGATTGAATGAACGGGTCCGATAGCATCACGCCAGTTGAAACAGAATTTGATCGAGTACCCAATTGTGACTTGGGTAGATGTTCACAACTGATATTAGTCGAAGATGACCAATTGGGAGCCCCTTGAGGCTCAGTACATCCAAACCGGTCAACAAGTAAAAATCAGAGGGATGTTGATAGAGAATCAAGGCCGAATAAAGATCGGTACCGGCCATATATTGCTGATCGAAGGAATAACAAGCGGGGACACAATTCCGCCCGGAACGGTCAAAGAAGTGATCGAGGGCAAATCTCTCGGGGACTTATGAGTAAAACTTGCTTCGACAAATATGCAGATCCCACAAAAGTACCTCGGCTATCGGAGTACAATTTCAGCGTCGGTGCATCGGGGATTGTATCGTCTATCGAAAAGATCAAAGATACTAGGTGGCCCAGACCGATACAGACTGATCCTTCTCAAAAGAACCCAAATCTAATGTGTAAGTATCATGGCACACATGGCCAAAGGACCGAAGACTGCATGCAGCTGAGGGATGAGGTAGCTCGATTAGTCAACGAAGTCCATCTTCGAGAGTTCCTCAGCGATCGAGCTAAAACTCACTTCAGAGAAAGAGATACCAACAGAAAGAACGAACAAGAACAACCTCATCATGTTATTCACATGATCGTTGGCGGGGTCGACGTCCCACAAGGACCTATATTCAAATGCACTAAGGTGTCTATCACCAGAGAGAAACAGACTCGATACTATGTGCCCGAAGGCACTTTATCGTTCAATGACGAAGAAACGGAAGACATTTCACAGCCGCACAATGACGCCTTGGTAATTTCTATTTTGTTGAATAAAATTCAAGTTAAACGTGTTCTAGTGGATCCATGTAGCTCAACAAACATCATCAGATCGAGGGTCGTAGAGTAGCTCAGACTGCATGACCAAATTGTACCTGCATCTCGAGTCCTAAACGGCTTCAACATGGATAGTGAAATAATGAAGGGGGATATAATCCTACCAGTATACGTGGCCGGAACCATCCAAGATACAAAATTCCATGTCATTGAAGGTGACATGAGAGATAATGCATTGCTTGGAAGGCCTTGGATGCACAACATGAGGGCATTACCATCGACCCTTCACCAAATGATGAAGTTCCCAACGATGGATGGTGTGAAACGGTTTACGGCGAACAACACGATGCAAAGAAAACATTTGCAGTCGATGAGGTGATGCCGATTTCAACACCTTCGACTTCAAAAAAATCGAGCACCAAAGATAAGCAGATGGCCAAATAGAAATCACCGTACCCATCCCTCGACCGAATTAGAGAAACAAGTAGTGGACGAAGAAGAAGAAGAGGATTTTCTTACTCCTCGAACTTTCGTTGTTCCCGAAGAATCAGATGCAACCAAGTCAACGGTTGAGGAGCTGGAACAAGTGATACTAATAGAGTATCTGCCCGAACAAAAGGTATACTTGGGAACGGGGTTGACCCCCAAACTCAGGAAAAAACTCATTCAATTTCTTATTGATAACATGGACTGCTTTGCATGGTCCCATTTAGACATGACATGAATCCCACCAGAGATAACAACTTATTGACTGAGCCTGGATCCCAAGTTTAGACCGATAAAACAAAAGAGAGGATCCCAGTCCGAGGTAAAGCATGTATTCATAAAGAACGAGGCAACCAAACTTCTCAAAATAGGATCTATTCGGGAAGTAAAATATCCCGAATGGTTAGCTAATGTAGTCGTAGTCCCCAAAAAGGGGAACAAACATAGAATGTGAGACTATAAGGACTTGAACAAAGCATGTTCGAAAGACTCTTTTCCATTGCCTAACATCGATCCCATGATCGATGCCACGGTCGGCCACGAGATCCTTACCTTTCTCGACGCCTATTCTGGGTACAATCAAATCCAGATTGACCCAGAAGACCAAGAAAATAATTCTTTTATCACCAAGTATGGAACCTATTGCTATAATGTAATTCCCTTCGGGTTAAAAAATGCAGGAGCTACATATCAACGCCTAGTTAACAAAATGTTCGAAGAACAAATAAGTAAATCAATGGAAGTTTACATTGACGACATGTTAGTTAAGTCCCTGCGTGCAGAGGACCATTTGACTCATTTTCAGGAAACATTCGAAATCTTGAGGAAGTACAACATGAAGATCAACCCCGAGAAATGCGCTTTCGGGGTCGGGTCGGGAAAATTTTTCGACTTCATGGTGTCAAATCGGGGAATCAAAATCAACCCCGATAAGATTAAGGCCATCGAGGATATTACCGTTGTAGATAGTGTAAAAGCCGTACAGAGGCTAACCAGACGGATAGCTGCCTTGGGTCGATTCATCTCGAGGTCATCAGATCGGAGCCACAAGTTTTTCTCCTTACTCAAAAAGAAAAATGATTTCGCATGGACCCTGGGATGTCAATAGGCATTGGAAGAATTGAAGAGATACTTATCGAGCCCATCACTTCTTCATACTCCGAAGGCATATAAGAAGCTTTAATTATACTTGGCGATGTCCGAGATCGCGGTAAGTGGTCAAGAGCAAGGTACGCAGTTTTCTGTTTATTACGTAAGTCGAACCATAGGAGATGCTGAAACTAGGTATACACACTTAGAGAAATTGACACTTGCATTAATAAGCGCATCTAGAAAATTAAAGCCATATTTCCAATGTCACCCCATATGTGTGATAACCACTTACCCACTCCGTAATGTTTTTCACAAGCCCGAATTATCGGGCCGATTGGCCAAATGGGCCATCGAACTCAGCATGTACGATATCGAATATCAACCCCAAACGACCATCAAGTCTCAAATTTTAGCAGACTTCATGGCCGATTTTACGCCAACCCTCGTACCTGAATTAGAAAAGGATCTTCTACTAAAATCAGGTACAACATCGGGGGTATGGACCCTCTTCACGGATGGGGCCTCGAATGTGAAAGGGTTTGAGCTCCGAATTATTTTGAAATCGCACACGGGTAGTATTATTAGACAATCCATTAAAACTTCCAAATTGACTAACAATGAGGCTGAGTATGAGGCCATGATTGCATGTCTCGAGTTAGCTAAAAGCTTGGGGGCAGAAGTCATCGAAGCTAAATGCGACTCTCTACTGGTAGTGAACCAGGTAAACTAAACCTTCGAGGTGCGAGAGGATATGATGCAAAGGTACTTAGACAAATTGAAGGTAACCTTGCACCGTTTTAAAGAATGGACTCTACAACATATACCTCGAGAAAAAAACACTGAGGCCGATGCACTTGCCAATTTGAGGTCATCGGTCGAAGAAGATGAGATCAACTCGGGGATTGTCGTCCAACTCTCTAGGTTTGTGATCGAGGAAGGACATGCTGAAATAAATTCTACGAGCTTAAACTGGACTAGAGAAATAAATACATCGAGTACTTGAAGAACGGAAAGCTTCCATTGGATCCTATAGAATCGAGAGCCTTACGGGCTAAAGTCGCTGGTTTCACATTAGACGAAGACGGAACATTATACCGAATGGAATTCGATGGTCCATTGATAATATGCTTAGGACCGGTAGATACTGACTATGTTCTGTGAGAAACCACGAAGGCACTTGTGGGAACCATTCTGGCACCGAGTCACTAGTTCGAAAGGTCATCAGAGCAGGATATTATTGGGATAACATGGAGAAAGACTCTAAGGAGTTCGTTTGAAGATGCGATAAGCATCAAAGGTTTGCACCGATGATCCACCATCCTGACTAACAACTTCACGTGGTATTATCCCCATGGCCATTTATGAAATAGGGAATGGACATCGCCGGCACTCTTCCATCGCCCCCAAGTAAAGCTAAGTTCATTTCATTTATGACTGACTATTTCTCTAAGTGGGTTGAAGCACAGGACCTCGAGAAAGTTAGGGAAAAAGAAGTGATAGATTTTATATGGGATCACATCGCATGTCGATTTGGGATACCCTCATAAATAGTATGTGACAATGGAAAACAATTCATCGACAGCAAATTAACGAAATACCTCGAGGATCATAAAATAAAGAGGATACTATCCGCACTGTATCACCCTAGTGGGAACGGACAAGCCGAATCAACGAACAAGACTATCATTCAAAACTTTGGGCATATCAGACAACGTCGAAGTCCAGTACAGGAGCAACTACATTTTGCTTAGTATGGCTCTGAAGCCTTGATACCGGTTGAAGTCGGAGAGCCCAGTGCCAGGTTTCGACATGCAACATAGGAATCAAACCATGAGGCCGTGAATACCAGCCTCGAGTTGTTAGACGAAAAATGAGAAGATCCGCTCGTTCGAATGTATGCACACAAAAAATGAATCGAAAGGTACTACAACAGGAAAACCAACCTTTGCCATTTCAGAGTCGGGGACTTGGTCCTAAGAAAAGTCGCCATTAATACTCGAGATCCTAATGAAGGGAAAATCGGCCCTAATTGGGAAGAACCCTACCGTATCTTCGACATAGTCAGGAAATGATCTTACAAACTGGGAACGATGAGCGGTGAACCACTGCCAAATAACTGGAGTATATCGCTTCTTAAGCGATACTATTGCTAAGATATTACTTTATCTTTTCTTTCGTTTATATTCATATTTGGAACTAACTCATTGCAGGAGTCCACCCAAAGAGAACGAGACCTCAGGTTTTAAAGTACGCGTTGCACTCTTTTTCCCTTAGATCGATTTTTATCCCAAATGGGTTTTTCCGGCAAGGTTTTTGAAGAGGAAAAAATTATGTGCTACCTGAGGATAATTCAACAGTATCAAGGCTTCTATACAATCAACCTCGAATACTGGGGGGCATCACCCTCTGATGAGATGTGTTCGAGAAATGTACATCGTGTCAATGGGTCTCGATAGGGAAAATTTTGTAATGGGTCAAACGGTCGAATGAACCGGGTCCATAAATTAGCCGAGTCCTGATGACAAGACATGTACGCATGTATAAATTATTCAAAAAAGCATTATTTCTTACATCTCGTGTCTCGAAGCAAATTCTCTATTATACAAATCACATACTTACGATTCTGGTCTATTATGCAAAACAAATACTTGTGAAAAATGGCTCAAGAGCCTAGTACTTACTTTGAACAATCGGGGACTGCATACTCGAGTTACCTAAATTCGAAGTCACAAGACCTCAAAGAGGCACCCCTCGATATATAGGCCAAGGTCATCATACTCGGGGACTAATATTTCGAACAAGTTTGAAATATTATCGGGAAATAAGTCCAAGAGACATACCCGAAGGCTATGGCCAAAATAACGCGGCTCGGAGACGCCCGAAGTCCGCAATAAACAAAAGGCCTTCAAATACTTTAAGAAACCAGTTAAAAGGCTACCCTCGACAAAGCAATTAAAAAAGGCTTCAATAAAGTCATCCCTCGAAAAACTAAAAGGCTTCAATAATATCAGCCTTCGAAAAACCTCAAGAGGTATCGAACTATCTTAACGCAAACACGTTGAGACACAAAAAAGAAAAAAAAGGGTTCCAATAATCGGATCCTCAGAAAACCCAAACGCGAGCTGGTTAGATGCGTGGGACAGAGGGTTCGTAGTACCTGCTAGCGCGGCTACGCAGTGGAAGGGAAGGAGCCTAAATCGACCCTTTTTTTTTCTTTGAAAAAAGAAGTAAGGAGTAAGGAGATTAAACTCTAGGATGAGACTAAGAAGCTACCGACCGTTTCGACGCGCCCTTGACCTATTTTGATTAAGACCAAAAACCTATATCTAAAGTGGAGCCTAGTTTAAGCTGTCAAACAAGTGATGATTGAATGAAAGAAAAACCACTAGTAGCGGGTATAAAACAATATATGCTAAGGCATAAAAAAAATTCACTAAGTCTTTTAGCCAAAAAGGGGGAAATAATAGCCATTTTCAGAGGCTGAATCGACCCAATCTAAGGAGCCTAAGGGCCAACACAATTAGAGTTCGAGACCTCATTCTCACTCAATTCGTACCGAAGGGTTCCGCTATTCCGAGCTCGAATAAAGTCGATTATAGCTCGAAGATTCACCATAAAACCCCAAGGGGTATATTGCTAAAAGCTCAAAACTCACCCCTTGTTTGGTAAAAGCCTAAGGGTTTTGCTTTATTTTAAGTTCGATTCGAACTTGGGTATAAAAATAATACATCTATGGATTCGATCAAGCCCCCCGAGATAAAGTCTCGAATGAATTTCCGAGCTCGGGGATTTACCCTCGTATAACCAAAAAACTTAAGGGTTTACTCTAGCTACGAGCTAAAGTTAGTAAAATTACAGTAGTGAAAATTTTCAACATTTTCAATGAAGACAGAAAGCATATCTGGACTTGAAATCTATGAAGGCATTCGAAGAGAAGTCTTTCTATTATATATCAAAAAGCATGTACAAAAGACAAATCCTCCATGACCTTGGTCTTCTCGATCTCCGCCTTGGCCTCAGCAAGCCCGACTTCAAGCTCCTCGACCATTTTGGCCTGGGTCGAGCTTTTCTCTTTAAAGCTTCGAAGCTGGGCCTCAACTGAGGATAATTTAGCCAAGGCTGTCTCATTTTCCGCAGCTAGGCGGTCCATTATCCCTATCCACCAATCACAATCGGACTTGACCTAATCGACCTTTGCCCAGAGCAACTCGATCCTTTCTACCTTCTGATGCAGCTGAGATAGCGAAGTATTAGCTTCCACAGTCGAGTTGATTCCATACTTTATCAGATGGATGGTTACCTGCTTATCTAATTCGGCCTATTCTTCACGAGCCTTGTCCAGGTCCACTTGAAGGTCCTTTATGACCTCGTCCTTTTGGCCACAAAGTATCTTTAGAGCATTTCTCTCTTACGTGTGATGACCCAAATGGATCATTTTATGAATTAAGACTTCATTTCGGGACCATTATCCCTAAGAATATTAATTTTAATTACCTTTATTTGTGTGCGCAATCCTGACGTGAATCCGGAAAGCTCTTATGTGAAAATATAAGAAATAATAAATTTTAGAGTTAAAATTTGTTTTTAGTTGACTTTGGTCAACATTTTGACTAAACAGATCCGGAACTGTGTTCCGACGGTCCCGGGAAGTCTGCATTAAAATATGGGACTTGGGCGTATGCCCGAAATTGAATTCTAAAGTCCCTAACTTTAGAAATCAATTTTTGAAGAAAATTGTTATACTAGTTTTTAAAGGAAACAAAGAAATGAATTAATGTTTGAACTCGTTGGTATCGTATTCATTTTAAACTGTCTACTTATGTTTAAATAAATTTTTAAAAGAAAACGGTTAGTTAAGTTCTAACATTAGCTTGCCTAGCAAGTATGGTGTTAGGCGTCATCACGATCCCGAGGGTCGGGAATTTGGGTCGTGACATTACGAGACCTTATGGAGTTCGGTCTCACACTGACTAAGGTCAGCTCGAAACTTAGCATAGGCCTATACGAGGAAGAAAGCACAAGTTAGATTAATAGAAAAAAAGGTGAAGGAAAAATAATCAACAACGATTGGTACTTACCTTACAAAAGAGATGTTGGGCTTCCGCCATAAGGATCGAAGCGTCGCTGATGTCGGAGGCATCATCAACTCCAACAAATCAATCCCGGAAAGAATCACCTACGCTAGAGCTCCGCCAATCTCGAGAGTCTTCAACCCTCGACCTCCCTTATTGCCTAATCAGAAAAGACCGGCAACGAAGGTAGTTGACCTGCTGTCATGGCCCCGAGCGAGTCGCTCGGGATGTTCTGACCGATTTTTTGAGTTTCGAAACCGGCCCCTCCTGATGTAGAAGTTTTTGATAGAGAGAAAATCTCAACCTATGGAGACTTGGGATTCATGCCCGAAGTTTTCTTCAAAGACTCCTCGATACGAGGCTTAGTTACAGCAGGAATCAACTTGGAAGGTGTGGCTATTTCGACGGCCTTCCTGGGACGGACCATCAGCACCAAAGTATCTTCTTCTTCCTCACCTTCATCTCTCAGTTTTTGGACCGTGTCCACCGAGAGAGCTGCCGTTTTTCTCCTCACCCTTCGAGGTTTGGGTTTGGGAACCTCAGACTGCGAGGCATTTTTTGCTCTTCTTATCCTTTTCCGGCTTCGAAGCCAGGACTTGGCTTCTCCTCCTTTACTTGAAGGCCTCAGGATGGCATCTTTGGTCAAGCATGCATGAACGTGATTCAGACGTCCGTTTGAGAAAATAGTGAAATTGAAGTGTTCTTGAGAAAATCATGAGTTTTGAGGTTAAATTCGTAGTTTTAGGTGTTATTCTTGTGATTTGATCACACAAGCAAGTCCGTATTATGTTTTTAGACTTGCGTGCATTTTAGTTTGGAGTTTCGAGGGCTAGGGTGAGTTTCGGGTAGGCTTCGGGATATTTTGAACTTATAAAATTCTAATGTTTTTGTTGTTGCTGGTGCGCAATGATTTTGTGCTTCGCGATCACGAAGCTTCTCCCATGATCGCGTAGAGTAAATTTGTTGGGGGTACTTTTTTTTACGCGAACACGTAACCTTGGACGCGAAACCGAACGCAAAGTTACCCTTCGCGAACGCGACCAGGCTATCGCGAAGGCATTGAGTTATGGGCCTGGGGGAGGGGAGCCTCGATTTGTTCTGCGCGAACGCGACCATGGGGCCGCAATCGCGATGGTCATCAGAAGCAATGCTTCGCGAACGCGAAGGCCATTGGGCCGTAACACTCCGCGATCGCGACAGGCCCATCGCGAATGCGATGAAGGCTTGTCCAGCAACTTAAAACATAATTAAAAACGGGATTAAACCACTTTTTCATATTTTCAAAACCAAGAAGACCTATAGACGATTTTTAACATACAAATTCTTCCCCAAAGTGTTGGTAAGCGATTCTAAACTATTTTCTTTCGATTACCCATTGTTTTTCATCACTTTTCAATAAAAAAATCAAGGGTTTTCATGATAGAAATTGGGGGTTTGGGTAGAATTAGAGAATTTTGTAAAAATAGAATTTTGACCTCGAATTGAGGTCGGATTTCAAAACTAACTACATATTCGGGCTTGGGGGTGAATGGGTAAACGTAATTTGGTCTGAACCCCGAGTTTGGACCAAGCGGGTCCGTGGTCAATTTTTAACTTTTGGGGGAAAACTTAGGAAAACCATAATTTTTCAATAAAGTTAATTCCTTTAGCAATAATTAATGATATTGAACCAATTTTGATTATATACGAGTGGGTTGAAGGTGAATTCTAAAGGAAAAGTTGTAATTGAGCAGTGAGTGGCCTGCGAAATTGAGGTAAGTGTTTGGTAACCTTGACTCGAGGGATTAGGAATCCCCAACTTAAATGCTATGTGAAATTTCATGTGTGTGGTGTATAGGTGAGGTGACGAGTATCTATGCACCACCAAATTATCTGTTTAGAATGATCCCTTCCCCGTTTCCAATCTATTATATTCCTGCCTTACTTGTTTCATGATCATTGATGCCTCTATGCCTACTTGTTTTTGTCTACTTGTTTGTTAGATATTGTTCCACTTATTTGGAAATATTTATTTTTCCTTGGCTTCATTGTGGTACATTAATGGTTGAGCTGGTTGTCAGTGTTTTATGATACATTTCGGTTGGTTTCGCTGTGTAATGAAAATTAGTGAAGCTTCTGAATAGTACAACTTTCTGTGTACCATTGTTGATACATAAATACTGTGAAAGACTTTGATATAATTTGTGAAACCTTTATTATAAGTAATGATATGAGATTGTCTGGTGGGAGCGGGTTGCACGCCACAACAATGAGTAATAAGGGTGGACATGTGAGATCGGGTTGCACGCCGCAACAGGAGAAATAAGAGTGATATATATAGGGAAGAGCAATAAGGGTGGGAAGGTGGGATCGGGTTTCACGTTGCAACAAGGAGCAGAAAGGGAGAATATTCATGTTTTTACTGGTTATATAATAAAGACTGGATTACTCACTGTTTTATTGTTGTCATTTCATATTCTGCTCTTACCATTATTTAAATTGAAATTTGGAAATTTTCGTAAGGATTAGTTATAGCTGAGATTTGGAAAGGTTAGCTGAGTTACTTTATTAGTTGCTGCAAGTTATTGTTTATTTAGTTTAGTATTACCTTCTTGCTTTATTATACATGGTATACATGCTATATTATAGATGCCCCGCCGTAGTCTCGTCACTACCTCGTCGAGGTTAGGCTTGGAACTTATCAGTACATGGGGTCGGTTGTACTGATACTGCACTCTGTACTTCTTGTGCAGATCCAGGTTCCGGCCAGAGTTGATTTTCGAGTAGTAGATGATCATTCGTACGGAGATACGAGGTAGATCTGCTGGCGTCCGTAGATTCCTGGAGTCTTCTCCACATTATTTAGTTACTGTTTTATTTCATTCAATATATATATATATATATATATATATATATATATATATATATATATATATATATATTCTTTCAGTCAAATACTTGTAGTATTATTTAGTAGTTCGTGAATTGTGACTCCAGACCCTGGGTAATTCAATATTAGCATTAGTTTCGTGGTTTCGTTTCATTATTTAATTATTATTGATAATATTTTTTGAACAATATTAGATTTCGTATTCATTTTAAACTGTCTACTTATGTTTAAATAAATTTTAAAAGAAAACGGTTAGTTAAGTTCTAACATTAGCTTGCCTAGCAAGTATGGTGTTAGGCGCCATCACGATCCCGAGGGTCGGGAATTTGGGTCGTGACATTACGAGACCTTATGGAGTTCGGTCTCACACTGACTAAGGTCAGCTCGAAACTTAGCAGAGGCCTATACGAGGAAGAAAGCACAAGTTAGATTAATAGAAAAAAAGGTGAAGGAAAAATAATCAACAACGATTGGTACTTACCTGACAAAAGAGACGTTGGGCTTCCGCCATAAGGATCGAAGCGTCGCTGATGTCGGAGGCATCATCGACTCCAACAAATCAATCCTGGAAAGAATCACCTACGCTAGAGCTCCGCCAATCTCGAGAGTCTTCAACCCTCGGCCTCCCTTATTGCCTAATCAGAAAAGACCGGCAACGAAGGTAGTTGACCTGCTGTCATGGCCCCGAGCGAGTCGCTCGGGATGTTCTGACCGATTTTTTGAGTTTCGAAACCGGGCCCGCCTGATGTAGAAGTTTTTGATCGAGAGACAATCTCAACCTCTGGAGACTTGGGATTCATGCCCGAAGTTTTCTTCAAAGACTCCTCGATACGAGGCTTAGTTACAGTAGGAATCAACTTGGAAGGTGTGGCTATTTCGACGGCCTTCCTGGGACGGACCATCAGCACCAAAGTATCTTTTTCTTCCTCACCTTCATCTCTCAATTTTTGGACCGTGTCCACCGAGAGAGCGGCCGTTTTTCTCCTCACCCTTCGAGGTTTGGGTTTGGGAACCTCAGACTACGAGGCATTTTTTGCTCTTCTTATCCTTTTCCGGCTTCGGAGCCAGGACTTGGCTTCTCCTCTTTTACTTGAAGGCCTCAGGATGGAATCTTTGGTCAAGCATGCATAAAGGAAAATTAGTAATGAACGAAGTATGAAGTTACTTCAGGATGCATAGAGAGAGACCCTTACCATGATTCTTGGCCTTCCACCTGCCTTTTGCCAAATATCGCCATGTTCGTTGAACGCGAGTAGAAGTAGACGCTAGCTTTCGGACCCAATCTTCGAGATCTGGAACCGCTTGAGGCATCCAAGAGGCAGTTGCATGTCAAAGGGAAATATTAGGCAAAGTTAAAAGAAACAAAAAAATCGAGAAATGAAGAATCACTTACGATCGAGGTTCCATTCCTCAGGGAACAACATCATCCTTCGGTATTATATCACAGGTCTTTACCCGTATGAATCAGCTCATCCAACCTCGTTCCTCATCCTCATCGATGCTCGAGAATAAGGCCTTTGTTGCCTGGCATTGAAGCTTGATCATCCCTCGATAGAGTCGAGGCCAGTACAACCTTATAAGATGGTTCAGAGTGAACTCCACCCCCCGTCCTCGTTGGAGAAAAAGCGCAGCATGATTACTATGTGCCATAGTGAACTGTGGATCTAACCGAGGGTAACTTCATACCTTCTGCAGAAGTCGAGAATCACGGGGTCGATGAGACCTAGTGTGAAGGGGTAAATGTAGACACTTAAGAACCCCTTCACGTGTGTAGTGATGCTCTCTTCAGGGGCCGGAATGCGCACCACTATCTCATAGCCCCAATTGTAGTCTTTCTTCATGGCCTCGATGTGACTCTTCGTAATCGAACACACATACATCGACACATGTTAGCATCGACCCGGTACCGATGAGGGGTTCATGACTTTGAAGTTAGATTTTAGAACGCATGGGCCAGGAACATACTCATGGGGGGCTGATTCTACTGGCGTTTTATCACCGGCCGACCGGGAAGAGGAAGATGAAGCCTTTTATTTATGCGGCACGGTCTTGGAGGTTTTCTCCATTTGTGTAAGCAAAGAAAGTCGAAGAAAGGTATAAAATTTGTGGCTCCGGTGAGAACAACGACGACGATAAAAGGAAAAGGATAAGGGTTAAAAAGCCGAGAGTTTTAATCAAAGGAAAAGTAAAGTTTGATCCAATATAAGAGGTGATATTTATAGGCTTGTGGCGTCGGTTCGGTGGCACTAGTGGCCGACCGCTGACTGACATGCATTGATGATTTGGGGAACCGAACCGACGGGATATTTCGGTCACATCCATCGCTTACGTCATGAAGACAACATCATAATCGAGGTGTAAGGAAATCGAGGCTCAAGTCATTTCTTATCATTTCATTCTAAGAAACGCGGGGACTATCTACATACGGTCAAAATTGAGTATGTTCGATTTTATGGGCTCGAGGGACTGCCTCGAGAATAAGCTCATAATGAAGCGATCTCGAGCTCGAAGACACGAGGACCGAAGGATCGAGATCGGGCATGACCAATGTCGAGCAACGAAATAGTGAGATGTCAGGGATCGACCATGGATCTCGGCAAAAATCTCTGAAGTAATTGAATTATTAACGGTTATTGACATTAATCATAGATTTTATTTCCGAAATTAGAGTTGTACCTTATTTAGGATTCCTCTACTATATAAAGAGGAACCCCATTCATTTGTTACATAGATACATTCACTAAGAAATAATAATAATATGCTGCTCTTTACTTGCTTACATTTTACTATTGTTCTTAGCATCTGATCTCGAGCTTGTTCATAATCGAGGTCAACATATTGTTATAATACTAGTTTGATTTATTTTTACCGTTCAATGCATTTATTTAATTCGTCATTTATCAATTGGTATTGAATCAGATCACGTATCCTTAAAACCACAATACAAGTTTAATGGTTACTCATATTTCGAGGTAAAAAATCGTATTGATTTAATAAATTTTAATTATTATCTTATTTGTCAATACGATATACATGTTTACCCTAAAAACGGATACTAATTGAATTTATACGTGGTTTTAAGGACACACGATTTTACTTGGCACAAACTGAGAAAGTAAGTAAATTGATATTGAAATTGGTTGTAAAAAGAAATAAATGCAAACCGAACGAATTGTATAGGCCCTCGAGTTAGGTTACCCTCGAACCAAGTGAAGATTCTACTGAAATATGAACTAAGTAACAAAATGTTGAAAGCTAAAAGAAGGTAGTGTATTGCTTTGTATTGCGTGAATGTAATGCAATTTACAAATGATCAGACCCTCTTTATATAGTAGGGGAGTTCTACTTTAGTTACAACTCTAAATACAGTAAGAAATCCCATGATTGGCTAATTAATAGGCCTTATCTTGATACGTGCCGAGATTTCTGTCGTGATCCTTTCTCGATTACGGATATTTCGGCTTTCCGTTACTTGATTAGGTAAACTTCCATCGGTCTTGCTCGATCTCTATTTTGCTTGGTCTTGATCTTGGTCAATCTCGACCTTGAAACGGTCTCTGGGTTACGAGCTCAACAATCTAACTTCACACCATGGCTTGATATAACATGAGGCCGAACCTTGACTTATCACGTTCCAGTCTCGATTAATCATACGAAAGGACAAACATGTTTTGACTGTATACAATACCCAATAATAAATGTGTGCGCTGTATTTTACCAATTAAGAGGAGGCAAAATATAAATAAACAAGTAAATAGTATCCAAAAAGAGTCCACTTTAATATTCTAATGAACCAACTTTTTTACGATTCGCTGAGCTATTGGCCAAATAAGTATATTCAATTCGTTGAGCTGCTAGATGGTACCCATTAGATATTGATTGTCCGAAATAGAAATTTTTAGTTTTTGCACCGGTTCATGGTGTGGGATAATACTGTGTATGTTGTTATAGTATTTTCTACGCCAAGCTCCGTCAAAAGACAAACAAAGTAGGAGCACTAGTCAAGAAATATAACTAATATGTAGGTTAACACTTTGTTTACCTCGAAATACATGTAACAATTAAACTTGTATTGTGGTTATAAGGATACGTGATTTGATTCAATACCAATTGATAAGTAGATAGATAAATAAATGAATTAAACGATTAGAATAAATCGAACCAGTGTCGTTTGCAAGTTATCGACCTCGATTTGGAGTAGGCTCGAGATCAAGCGTTTGGAACAATAAGAGCAATGAGAACAGTAAGAACAATAGGGAATTGTAAGCAGGTAAAAGAGTAGAGTATTATTATTTCTCAGTAATTGTGAGTAATGTCTATGATGCTTACAAATGAACATGATTTCTCTTTATATAGTAGAGGAATCCTAAATAAGGTATAACACTAATTTCGAAAACAAAATACATGATTGATATCAATAACCGTTAATGGTTCTGTCAATCCCGAGATTCCCGCCGAGATTTGTGGTCGATTGCAGATATTTCGTTATTCCATTGCCTGATGCCGATCTCGCCCTATTCGATCCTTCGGTCTCCGTGTTCTTCGAGCTCGAGCTTGCTTCGATATGGACTTAATCTCGAGGCAGACCCTCGAGCCCATAAAACCGGACGTGGTCGATTTTAGCCGTATACAGATAGATCCCGCATTTCTTAGAATGAAATGACAAGAAACGATGTGAGCCTCGATTCCCTTATACCTCGATCATGACGTCGCTTCCATGACGAAAGCGATGGATGTGACCGAAACGTCCCGTCGATTTGGTTCCCAAAAATTATTAATGCATGTCAGTCGTTGGTCGGACACTAGTGATACCGAACCGTCGTCACAAGCCTATAAATACCACCTCGTTTGTTGATTTAAACTTTACTTTGATTAGAAACTCGTAACTCCCCAATTCTTCTTATATTTCTTTCATCGCCGTCAGTTGCACCGCCGTTGTTTTTACCGGAGCTACCAATTTCACACCTTTCTTCCACCTTCTACACATATTCAAATGGCGAAAACCTCTAAGACCGTACCGCAAAAAGAGAAAGCTTCATATTCTTCTACCCGGTCGGCCGGTGATAAGACGTCAGCGGAGACTCGTATCGAGGAATGTGTCCCGAGACCAATCGAACTAACTTCTGAATTTGAGGTCGAGAGACCTTCCTCAGTTCCGGGTCGATGCGAGCCGATGTCCCGATACATCTGCTCGATATTGAAAAGAGACCTCGAGAGGGTGAAGAAGGACTGTGGTTGAGAAAATAAGGAAGTGGTAGTTCCTTCCCTTGAGGAGGATATCACCACCTACGTGAAAGGGTACCATAGTGTATATACCTATCCTTTCACTCTAGGTTCAGTGGATCCAGTCATACTCGACTTCTGCCGCCAGTATCAGGTAACCCTCGGCCAGATCTATCCCTCATTCTGGCGCATCGTCAACCTGATCAGGTTCTTTTCAAGCAAGGTCGAGGGAATGACCTTCACCCTCGATCATCTGATAAGACTATATAGTCCTCATCTTTATCAAGGTGGGTTGATAAAGCTGCAATGTCGGGCTACGAAAACGGTGTTCTCAAGTATTGACGAATACAAATACCGAGGATGGATGGGCCGATTCGTCCGAATCAAGACCTCCGACCTGATTCCGGTCGAGAAAATGCCATTCCCTGAGGAATGGAACATGAAACGTAAGTGCAACTTTGATACCGGTACTTTACTGTTTTGCTTCCTTTATTTCTTTCCTGACTCATGTTCTCTTCTCATGGTGTAGCTTCTCCTTGGTTTCCCGGTGCAATTCCAGATCTCGTAGACAGCTGATCTCCACCTTTTCTCACGCCGAATGTTGCTGCCAAAGGCCGATAGGAGGCCATAAACCACGATGAGCTCCTTTGCTTGTACATCGAAGTTTTCTTTGTAGTATAATCCTTACTTACTTGGTTTCCTTATGTGCAGGTCTCGGTGAAAATATGGTCATGAGGCCACCTCCGTCTGGGAAGGAGGGGGCGTCGAAGCCAAACAAGGAGGGGAAGAGGAAAAGAACTTCTCCTTATGATACCCCCAAGCTTAAGAAGAAAAAATCTCGAAAGTCAAAAGCCAAGCCTTCTGCCCCTCGTATCGACTTTGTTCAACGACTACGAGAGGAAGATAAAGAGGGTGAAAATGATGGTTGCCTGCTGGTGAAACGAAAGAGGGGAAGTACTGAAGCTTCCAGGCGTGTCGAGCCAGTGTAGCTCAAAGTGACCCAATCTCGGACCGAGGATATTTCGGAGGAGGGTCCGAGCAAAATCCCCAAGCAATCGGGTGGTGAGGGTGCCCCCCGCCAGGACAACCAGTTAGCGGGTGTTCCCGAAGGGTCTAACCTCGAGGCCCTTCAAAAGAGAAGACAATGTCCTAAGTGATTCACTTGGGATAATCAATATTGGTGACTCGCCGCTCGGTCCTTCATTCTCCGAGGGTCAATTCCAAGATGCTCGGGCCATGGGTACTCACGACGTGCGACAAGTCCACAAAGGGAATGACATATTCCGGACTACTTCACCGGATTCAACGATGGTCCCGAGCCAGACGCATCGTTCTTATTCAACGAGGCTCAACGATATTTGAAGCAAGTAAGTTCAGTTTCTTTGTATTTACACTTATATTTGGTCCATATTTCTTCAAGCCCGGCTCTTTTATTTGTGTATAGGCCATGGTGCTTCACCGGGATGCATCTTTAAAATTCAAGGACGAGCTGTCTCGATACGAGGCAGAGCTCAAGAAGCTCATAGAGGAGAGGACGGCCTAAAACTCCTTTACGTTAAAAAATAAGAGGAGATTATGACCCTGAACTCACAAGGAATCGTCAAGATCAGACCAAACTCATCGGACAGGTAACGTAATTCTTCGTAAGTTTACTAAGTATTAGCTCAAATTTGGCAATTAACCCTTCGTTTTTGCAGGTCCAGCAAAAGTGCGAGCTCGTGACGCATCTTAAAAAGGAAGCTAAGATAAAGGAGGCTGAAACTCTAGGGTGGAGACAACATATGGAGCGTCTTACCTCGGAGAAGGATACGTTTCGGGACCAACTAACATTAGTCGAGAGCCAGCTCCAAGTTGTGAGGGAGGAAAGCTTGGCCCGAGCCCGGAAGATTGAATAGCTCGAGGCTGAGCTGGTCGCCAAGTTTTCTAAGGCTAAGTCTGAGGCAGAGGCACGGTAGTATCTTACCGAGCTGATGCCGAGGCTGCCAATCTTCGGGCGCAGGATATCTCCGCTGCTGCTGAAATTAGATTACCATGTGCAGTCTACCGTACTAGGTGGTAATCTCGGAGAGAGGCTCTCGAGGAAATGCACACTCGTGGCTTCGACCTCTCGGGCGACATCAAAGATGCCAAAGTTTTGGAAGCTGAGACCGCAACCTTGCTTTCCGATGAAGATGATTCAGCCAGTGGGTCCGAGAGCGGAGAGGGTGAGGATGAGGCTGCCGAATAAGCGGCTCCCGAATATGTGGTTCCCGAGGATGTGGCTCCCGGGGTAGACTAGGTCTTTATGGTTCTCTTTTCTTGTATCTTTTTTCTTCTCTTTCTTGTAAGACCTTGACTGGCCTTTTGTACATACTTTTGATATATAATAGAGAAATCTTTCTTCGTATGTTTCAAGTTTGTATATGCTTCATGTCTTTATTGAAAATGTTGAAAATTGTCATTGTTGTAATCTTACTAACTTCAGTTTGAAGCCAAAGTAAACCCTTAAGTTTTTCATTTTTACGAAGGTAAGTCCCCGAGTTCAAAATTTGTTCGAGATCTTATCTCGAGGGTGGCTCGATCGAGCTTATAGATGTACTATTTTTGTAACCAAGTTTGAATGAACCTTGAACTTGGGATAAAGTAAACCCTTAGGTTTTTATCAAACGATTGTCAAGTTTTTCGAGCTTGCAGCAATATACACTTTAGTTTTTTTTCCGGGTGAACCTTCGAGCTATAATTGACTTTTATTTGATCTCGGAATAGAATTGAGTGAGAACAAGGGCTCAAACTCTAATTGTATTGGCCCTTAGGATCTTTATATCGGCCTTTAGGCTTTTTAGATCGGCCCTTAGGCTCTTTAGGCTGGGCCGATTCGGCCTCTAAAAATGGCTATTATTTTTCCCTTTTCGGCTAAAAGACTTAGTGAAACTTTCTTTATGCCTTAGCATATGTTTTTTATACCCATTGTGTTTTTCGAGGGTCTGATGATCGACACCCTATTTTTCCTTTTTTGTGCCTTAACGTGTTTGTGTTTAGATAAATTGATACCTCTTGAGGTTTTTTCGAAGGCTGATATTATCGAAGCCTTTTAATTATTTGAGGGATGATATTATCGAAGCTCTTTTTTATTTTCTTTGCTGAGGGTAGCCTTATTTAACTGGTTTTTCAAAGTACTTGAAGACCTTTCGTTTATAGCGGAAGCCAGACATCTCCGAGCCGCGTTATTTTAGTCGTAGCCTTAAATATGGCCGTAGCCTTCGGGTATGTCTCTTGGACTTATTTCTCGATAACATTTTGAACTTGTTCAAAATGCTAGTCCCTGAGTATGGTAGCCTTGGCCTATATATCGAGGGGTGCCTATTTGAGGTATTATGATTTTGAACTTAGATAACTCGAGTATGCAGTCCCAGAGTGTTCGAGGTATGCTTGTACTTGGCCCTTGAGCCATTTTTCACAAGTGTTAGTTTTGCACAATAGATCAGAATCATAAGTACATGACTCGTATAATAGAAAATTAACTTCGAAACATAAGATGTTCGAGAAAAGAGAATGCTTCTTTGAATAATTTATACATGCGTACATGTTTTGTTGTTGGGACTCGGCCAAACTATATGGACACGGTTCGTTCGACCGTTTGGCCCATTATAAAAAATTTCCTATCGACACCCATTGATACTAGGTACATTTCTCGAACACATAACATCCGAGGGTGATGCCCCCAATATTCGAGGTTGATTGCAAAGAAGCCTTGGATACTGTAGAATTATCCTCATGTAGCACATATTTGTTGCCTCATTAAAAACCTTGCCGGAAAAACCCATTCGGGATAAAAACCGATCTAAGGAAAAAAGAGTGCAACGCGTACTTTAATACCTGAGGTCTTGATTTCTTGGATTGAATTCTTGCAATGAGTTAGTTTCGAATATTTAAGTAAATGAAAGAAAAGAGAAAGTCATACCCTAGCAATAGTACCGCTTAAGGAGTGATATGTTCCAGTTATTCGATAATGGTACGTCGTTCATTGTTCCGATTGTAAGATCCTTTCCCGACTATGTCGAGGATTTGGTAGGGTCCTTCCTAATTAGGACGGAGTTTCCCTTCGTTAGGGTCTCGGGTGTTGATGGTGACTTTTCTTAGGACTAAGTCCCCTACCTTGGAAGGACCGAGTTTCCCTTCGTTAGGGTCTTGCGTGTTGATGGTGACTTTTCTTAGGACTAAGTCCCTTACCTTGAAGTGTCGAAGTTTGGTTCTTCTGTTGTAGTACCTCTCGATTTGTTGCTTTTGTGCAATCATTCGAATGAGTGCAGCATCTCGTCTTTCATCCAACAACTAGAGACTGGTATTCATGGCCTCGTGTTTCGATTTCTCTATTACATATCAAAACCTAGCGTTGGGTTCTCCCACTTCGACTGGTATCAAGGCTTCGGAGCCATACACTAAGGAAAACGGAGTTGCTCCTGTACTGGACTTCGACGTTTTCCGATAAGCCCATAGAACCTTGGGAAATTTTTCTCTCCACTTCCCTTTGGCTTCGTTTAGCCTTTCTTCAAGTTTTGGATGATAGTCTTGTTTTTTGATTCGACTTGTTCGTTACCACTAGGGTGATACATTGTTGATAGTATCCTCTTTATTTTGTGATCTTCGGGGAATTTTGTTACTTGTTGCCGATGAACTGTTTGCCATTATCACATACTATTTCTGCAGGTATCCTGAATCGGCATGCGATGTGATCGCATATAAAATCGATCACTTCCTTTTCCCTAACTTCTTAGAAGGCATGTGCTTCAACCCATTTAGAGAAATAGTCAGTCATAAATAATATGAACTTAGCTTTACCTGGGGCCAATGGCAGAGGACCGACGATGTCCATTCCCCATTTCATGAATGGCCACGGGGATAAGACCGAGTGAAGTTGTTCGTCGGGCTGGTGGATCATCGGTACAAACCTTTGACATTTATCGCACCTTCGAACAAACTCCTTAGAGTCTTTTCCCATGCTATCCCAATAATATCCGGCTCTGATTACCTTTCAAACTAGTGATTCGGCGCCAAACTGGTTCCCGCAAGCGCCTTTGTGGATTTCTCACAGAACATAGTCAGTATC
This sequence comes from Nicotiana undulata, assembly GCA_005239495.1. Lineage (NCBI taxonomy): Eukaryota > Viridiplantae > Streptophyta > Magnoliopsida > Solanales > Solanaceae > Nicotiana > Nicotiana undulata. Next base: position 22,564 of record ML259269.1, on the reverse strand, counting down.
TCTCGATCCCAAGCATATTGCCAATGGACCATTGAACATTCTCCTGTATAATGTTCCGCCTTCGTCTAATGTGAATCGAGCGACTTTAGTCCGTAAGGCCCTCTATTATTTGGGATCCAATAGTAACTTCCCATTTTTCAAGTATTATCACCCGATCTTTCAGTCACTGGCTCGGTACGACGAGTAATCTCTTGTTCGACCCTATTTGATGTTCTATGTTGATTTTGCAACTGAGCAATGGCATTTTGTTGAGCTTGAAGCATTTCAAATATTACTTGGAGACTAACTCCTTCGTCCCCTTTACCCTGCGCACCTCGACCGTCAGTCCGACCCTCATTGCGTACGGTTCCTTCGGGGTACACACCTAAATCCGCATTCAAAGCGACATGCAAACTGACATCGACCGGGTTAACAGGCGGTGCTCCTCTGAGGTCAGACTGCGGAACCTCGATTCCTGGAGCGATAACATTCTCATTTTCTCCGTGGAGTCTGAGGCCGTTGTCACCATGTATAGCTGTGTTTTGTGAGTTTGACATGATTTAACCTGAAAACAAAATTCTTTAAAAGAAACAAGCGTAGAATATTGTGTTATACCAGAATTAGCATTGAACAATCACTATTATTCTTAGCCCCACGGTGGGTGCTAAACTGTTTACCTCGAAATACGAGTAACAATTAAACTTGTATTTTGGTTATAAGGATACATGATTTGATTCAATATCAATTGATAAATGGATAAATAAATAAATGAATTAAACAAATAGAATAAATCGAACCAGTCTCATTTGCAAGTTATCGACCTCGATTTGGAGTAGGCTCGAGATCAAGCGTTGGGAACACTAAGAGCAATGAAAACCATAAGAGCAGTAGGGAATTGTAAGCAAGTAAAAGAGTAGAGTATTATTATTTCTCAGTATTTGTGAGTGATGTCTATGATGCTTACAAATGAACAATGTTCCTCTTTATATAGTAGAGGAATCCTAAATAAGGTATAACACTAATCCCGGAAATAAAATACATGATTGATATCAATAACCGTTAATGGTTCTGTCAATCCCGATATTCCCACCGAGGTTTGTGGTCGATTGTAGATATTTCGTTATTACGTTTTCTGATGCCGATCTCGCCCTATCTCTGTCCTTAGGTCTTCGTGTTCTTCGAGCTCGAGCTCGCTTCGATATGGATTTAATCTCTAGGCAGACCCTCGAGCCCATAAAATCGAACGTGGTCGATTTTAGCCGTAAACACTCTTCATAGCTAGCTAGGTTAACTTTTTTTAAACCTAATATCCTTACTGGCATTAGAATTATTTCGTATTTATCGAAGAGAGAAAAGTAAGTTTACAAATGGAAAAGGACTGAACTCTAATATAAGCCCAAAAAATTGACAACTGTTTGGCTGGCTAGAAACCATCCCTACAATTAGTTATTTGGAGAGAACTAGCCCTTTGACTGAATAGAAAAAACCTGCACGACCAACCTTTTAGATTTTTTTCACCGCTTTTACTTTACTTTTTCATAAGAATTTTAGTTTTTTGTATTATTAATGCAAAAGATATTAATACTGTCAGATGTAATTACAAATAATTTATGTGACAAGCAATTAATTGATGAATTCATCATTGACATGCAGCTACGGAGAAAAAATCAATGCCGAAGAGAGAAGAGAAAAAACAGTTGAGAGAAATCTTTTAATCTGTTATGTTCTGTACAATACAAATGGAAGGATACGGTGTGCATTTGTACAACTACTCTAACCGACTAACTATGATAATTGTATTAACTCTACTAATAACTATCATTCTAAATGGTTAAGTTAGCTAACTACATGAGCTGATACATCCTTTACATCCCCCTTAAGCTCGGACTCGGAAAGATGTTCAGAAGTCCTAGCTTGGACATCAAATATTCATGTTGATGTCGACCAAGTCCCTTAGTAAGAAAGTTAGCCTCTTGCTATGTTGTAGCACAATAGAGCGTGGAAATGCGGCCCAATTAAATCTTCGCACGGATGAAATGTCAATAAATATCAATATGATCCGTGCATTCATGAAAAACAGGATTGGCAGCAATGGAAAGAGTTGACTTGCTATCACAGTAGATAGGAACAAGAGACTGATGTTCGAGCCCCAGCTCCTTGAGTAAACCAAGAATCCATACAACCTCAACGACAGTTGAAGACAAGCTGTGATATTCTGCTTCAGCTGAGCTTCTAGAAATGGTAGATTGCTTCTTAGACTTCCAAGAGATCAAATAGGTACCAAGCTTGACAAAATACACTGTAATTAACTTGTGTGTATTAGGACATACAGCCCAATCTGCATCGCAAAATGCTGAAAGTGACTCAGAACCATGGGCAGTCAAGAAGACCCCCAATCTTGGATTGGTTTTGATATACCTGTCAATCTTGAGTGCAACTTCCATATGAGAACTTTAGGACTGTGCATAAACTGGCTGAGACTCTAAACAACAAAATAAATGTTTGGCCTTGTGATGGTCAAATAAAGTAGCTTCCCTAAGAGCCTTTGATATGAGGCAGGATCAGTCAACAAAACATCACCAGAGGATCCTGTATGAACATCAAATTCAGAAGTGGTCAACTTGAGACGACGTTCTATAGGGCTACTTGCGTTGATGTATCAATATACCATCTTTATTTTTGAAAAATTCTATGTCTAAGAAGTACTTAAGCTCTCCTATATCCTTGATCTTGAATGAGGCTTGCAAATCATCCTTAGTCTATTGAATCAATTCAAGACTATCACCAGTGATAAGAAGATCATCAATATAAACTAAGACTACCACATGTGATATGTTGTCTTTTTGATGAACAAGGAATAATCCAAATGACTCCGCTGAAAACTAGCATCCACTAAGGCTAAAGTTAACTTGAGATTCCATTGTCTAGATTCCTTCTTAAGGCCATAGAGGGACTTAAACAGTTTACAAATTGTGGATTTATCATTGGATCCATTAAAACATTGAGGAATTATCATGTACACCTCCTCAATGAGATCACCTAGCAAGAAAGCATTATAGACATCCATTTGATGGATGGACCAATATCTTGAGGCTGCAAGAGACAACACACTCCTAACAATAACCATTTTCACCACGGGGAAAAATGTATCTTGATAGTCCAGTCCTTCCCTTTGATTATACCCCTTAGCTACTAATCAAGCCTTACCTTTCAACTTCTCCTGATGCCTTATATTTGATTTTATAGACCCACTTGCAGCTTATGACCTTCTGTCTTTGTGGCAAAGAAACCAATTCCCAAGTTTTGTTATCCTATATTGCTTTAATTTCCGTTTGCATTGCTTTGATCAATCTCTTGTCTTAGATAGCCTCTGAATAGGTTGTAGGTTCCACCTCACAGAAAATTTAGCTAGGTAACTTTGATACTTTTGAGAAATTGCTTCATATCCAATAACTTTTGAAATAGGATATTTACAGCAGCTTGCAGACTTCAACTTGTCAGGTCTAACATAGTCTTTAAGCTATATGAGAGGCTTAGATACTTTATTTGACTTCCTTGTTGCCTCAACATGAGGAATAACAGGAGCAAAATGTATTGCTCAAATAAAGGAGCAGGAGTTGTAATAGGAGAACATGGAACACTAGGTGTATTATGATGGCTATGTGAGTTTGATAGGAACATGACTATCCACTTCAACTGCCTGTCTTGGCACTGGGGATATATCTGATGTGTAGCATATCCAAGCAAAGCTGACCTCACAGATCGAGGTGCAAATTTATCATGGCTTGTCAAATTAGTAGAAAGTAGAGACAACCAATGACCCTCAAGTGTGTCAATGAAGGTGGCTTACCAATAAGCAATTCATAGGGTGATTTGTGTGCTAAAACAAAAGAAAGAATCTTGTTAATGATGTAGAGTTTAGTGTAAATACAATGCCCCCAATATCTGATAGGTAAATGACCTTGAAATCTAATTGCCCGAGCAGTCTCAAGTATGTGTCAATGTCGTCTTTCCACAACTCCATTCTGTTGAGAAGTGTAATGACAATAACTTTGATGGAATATTTCATGTAGTTGAAATAAGTCTTTGTAAGCAGTATTTAAAAATTTACTACCATTATCTGATCTAAACGCTTTAATTTGTTGGCCAAACTGTGTCTTAACCATAGCAATGAAGTTCTTAGGTAGGAAAACAACATCAGACGTAAGTCTCATGAGAAACAACAGAGTTCATCAACCAATGTGAGTAAGTATCTCATTGCATTATGAGTAGCAATCTTATAAGGTCCCCATACATCCATATGAATCAAATCAAAGTTATGTAAACTTCTGCTAGTGCTAGTTGGAAATGGCACTCTAGTTTGTCGAACTAACAAACAGATTTCAAATTTAGACAATTGACTATTAGGTAAACTATCACTACAATTTTGTAGATTAGGAATCCTCTTGGAAACTTGAATGGGAACATGCCAGTTCTTCTATGCCATATATCCATGCTTGCTTTACTAGTTACTACAAAAGCTCTATTTATTTTCTTCCCTAATGCTGCTGGCAGAATATATAAACCTTCCTCCTCTTTACCAATCTCATTCACCTTCTCAGACAAGAGGTCCTCAAACATAAAACATTGACTAAAGAAGGTAACACTACATTTTAAATCCTTTATCACTTTTGAAACTGACAGGAGATAGAATTTAAAGCTGGAACACAAAGCACATCTTTTAGTGCATCACCTCCTGTAACCCGATATTCACCCATATGAGAAATTGTATATGAATCTCATGTAGGTTGTTGAACTTGCCCTCTATTCCCTAATGATGATTCATTTTTCAGTAAACTTTTATTACCAGTCATAGGGTTAGTAACACCGGTATCAACTATCCAACTACAAAGTAATAAGTTTTCACATAATGCTACATTACCACAAAAACATTAACCTGTCATGTTGGCACTTGCTTCTCCAATGAAGTTTTTATTCAGCAATTGTAACAACTGGTTGTACTGCTCCTTAAATGATCAGGTTCAACATTGTTGCTTGGTTAATGTGTAGCTAGTGAATTTTTCGAACCTTGTTATCCAGTTGTATCAACTATGGATGCATTCACTTTCCTCTTCTGCTTGAAATCAGATGGATATCCTATAATTTTATAACAATTCTCCTTTAGATGCCCCGTCTTAATACAAAATTCACACTTCATTAGTTTGTAACATTCATTTCTAGTATGACCTTTCAAACGACAAAAATTGCATTCTACGTTATAATTTCTCTGTCACGCCCCGACCTCGAGGAGCGTGACCAACGCTCAACCGAGATAACCCGGCCGAGCAAGCCTGCTAGATGTCTTCTACCCAAACTCACCTATGAATAACGAGAAGATATATTTTAATTAATTAGACATTAAGGAGATCATGTATACAACACCAATCCACTACTATTAGCTACTTCATTCATAAGCCCCCCAAAATTAATTACATTACACATCCATAGTTTAGAAGTGGAACATGTGATACAATTACAACATCATTAGTTTGACCTTTCCAATACCAACGTACAACCCACCAAGTCTACGGGGCCTCTAACGGGTACAAAAGAGTACTAGGATAATGTTGGCAACAAAGATCCGGATATACCTCAAAACATAATATACATGGAAAAATAGATGCACAACCCCGGAATGAAGTGGGGCTCACCAAGTCAGCTGAGACGAGGATGTACTGTTATCGCTGATCTATGTCGCCTACTATGGAACCACCTGCATCCATTAAAAGATACAATGCCCCAGGGAAAAATGACGTGAGTACATGTGGAACAGTACTCGTATGTAAGGCAGACAGAACAACATATGAAAATACGATAACTTAAATAAGAGGCAAATAAATTACGTCAAGAAACTATGAAATGACCCATAGCATCGCATGTCAAGTCTTATTATACTTACATCATTCTGAACTTCCTTTAGGATCAAGCGTGATCTATGAACTATGCATGGGATACAAAATATAATGTAAAAGTGCCAACATGTACAAACAAGGGCAATGGAAGTGACACTTATTGTTCGTATTGCCTATGCGTCTCACCAGATCGTCCATAGGGTTCACATATTATATTGTACACCTATGCGTTTCATAAATCGTCCATAGGGTTTCATTCATATTACACTCATATGTGCTTCATAGACCGTATATAGGGATTCATTCATATTATACACCTATGCGTTTCATAGACCGTCCATAGGGATTCATTCATATTATATATTTATGTGTTTCATAGACCGTCCGTATGGATTCACATATTATACCATCATGCACACGAACCTATTTACACTGAAGCGACATGATTAACATTACCGTTGAGGTCGTAAGTTCCCATATCATTGGAATACTTCAGGCTCATTCTCGGCATTGAGAAACAAAACTTATTACATTAACACATGCATGACAAATCACTGAGTAGATTTCAATGGAGCATGGACCCAATTTCTTTTCTTAAGGTTAATCATCATTTAGCATATGACGTCTTTTTCCCTCCTCATTATATATCTTCTTACCATCTTAAGGTCACTAGATAAGTTCATGATTCTCGGTGACATAACATCAAAGTCATTTACATCCATTATTTCAGAAGCAAACAACTATAGTTGAAACCATTAGAATAGACGATGTCTCACGATTCTCGTTTTGGCAAATGGCCACAGTTCGTGTTCATACTATCACTTAGTTGTACTAGCCATGGGTGATTATAGGACATTAATGACATTATTATATAAAGAAGTCAAAACTCATCTCATAATATTTCACACATTCTTTCATTTCATTGGCACTATTGGCCACAATTGAAATTCTCATTCTTGGCACGATGGACACATTTCTACATATCATACTCTCTTATTTCACTTTCAAACATCATCACGGATTATCAATAGCAAAACATTGCTATTCAAGACTTTAATTCCACGTGTGAGAAAATAAGAATGTTAAGCACGTTGATATTTCTTAAACAATTTGGCATAATAGCTTTCATTAGGGGTGGGAATCAGCCGATTCAGTTTTGTATAAATTCAGTTCGGTTAATTCGATTTTTCAGTTTGTGATTTTAATAACCAAAACCGAACCATAATAACTTCGGCTCGGTTCGATTTAATCGGTTCGGAATCCATTCTTGATGAAATCTGCCATTGTTATGCTCATTTTTGCCACTACCAAAGGTATTTTTTGATCTATTTCTCACTACCAAAGACAAATGAAGCAAGTAATAAATCAGCAAGCACAATAAAACTTCGTAATTATTTTAAGAAATTGAAAATGAAAGGAAGCAAAAAATTAACTGACAGAAGAGAGAAGCAGAAACTTAGAGTAAGAAGTATGGCTACGAAGAGCTATGGTTAGATAATTGAAACCCCTCGTCTTCTTTCCTTTCCCCTTACCAAATTGTTTAAGATTTAACACTTCCTCAGTATTTTCTAGCAAATCAGCTTTAAGCTATGGATCAAGTGAAATGAGTAGTGAAAACAAGAAATGTGAAAAACGAGTAGAAAATTCAATTTTCGGTTAAACCGAAAACCGAATTAAAACCGACCACCGAACATCGAACTTTTTAAAACTATAAACCGCAAACCGACCGAATAAACCGAAATCGAAGAAACCGAAATATTCACAGGTCATGATGACACCTAACTTTACCCGCTAGGTAAGCCAATTAAGAAAATAAACAAACCAAATAACTTATAGAAAATTTAATTAAGATTTGTTTAAACTTTTACAAATTTACCCAAGAACTGGTAGTACAACTCATGAGCTTCTAACACTTAGAATATACAAAGCTAGTATGAATAAATACACGTTCTGTTTAAGAACTACATGAATAGATTAATAAGGTATAAAACTACCAAGGACTAGTGGCAGCTTCTATCCAGAATACACGAACATCTTCAGGGTCAGCCCCCGACTTCTTCAGCAGCTCCGCTCCAATAGTCTGCACAGAGTGTGCAGAAGTTAAATATCAGTATAACCGACCCCATGTACTGGTAAGTATCTTGACTAACCCCGTCGAGTACCAGAAAGAACCATAATTCAGCAGTTTCCAACATCTCAACCGGCCCTTTCCTTAGAACGAAATCCCATGAACCACAACAATCACCTCATATACTTTCATAGTATCATAAAGTACTCAATACATCAAATCTAACGGCATGGCAACACACTTCATACATTTATCTCATCCTCACCATATATGCGTAACACAATACCAACCAAATGATAGCAATACCGATAATAGAAATGACAAGGAAGGGAATATGCAAACAGTAATAATGAACGAAAATGTACAGAAGAACATCAGTAACAGACTAGGAAGAGAGCACAGTGGTAATGACCACAATTAGGAAAAAGGGATTTTAATTTCAATTAACTAGCATGATGGAGGCCGAAGTACAAATATATCAAGCAAGAATGAAACACGTGATATTCACAAGTTAACAAGTGAGGACATGAAGGGATAGCATGGTGGGAGGCTTAAACTAAGGTGCAACAGAATAGATACAACACGAGTATAATTATACTGTAACAGGTCATAAAAGAGTACCAGAAACAACCACAATTCAACAGTTTCCAACATATCAACCGCCCCTTTCCTTAGAAAGAAAGCCCATGAACCACAACAATCACCTCATATACTTTCATAGTATGATAAAGTACTCAAGACATCAAATCTAACGGCACAACAACACCCTTCATACATTTATCTCATCCTCACCATATATGCGTAACACAGTACCAACCAAATGATAGCAATACCGACGATAGAAATGACAAGGAAGGGAATATGCAAGCAGTAATAATGAACAAAAATGTACAGAAGAACATCAGTAACAGACTAAGCAGAAAGCACAGTTGTAATGACCACAATTAGGAAAAAGGGATTTTAATTTCAATTAACTAGCATGATGGAGTCCTAAGTACAAATATGGAAAGCAAGAATGAAACACATGATCTTCACAAGTTAACAAGTAAGGACATGAAGGGCTAGCATGGTGCGAGGCTTAAACTAAGGTGAAACAGAATAGATACAACATGAGTATAATTATACTGTAACAGGTCATAAAAGAGTACCAGAAAGAACCATAATTCAACAGTTTCCAACATCTCAACCGGCCCTTTCCTTAGAACGAAATCCCATGAACCACAACAATCACCTCATATACTTTCATAGTATGATAAAGTACTCAAGACATCAAATCTAACAGCACGACAACACCCTTCATACATTTATATCATCGTCACCATATATGCGTAACACAGTACCAACCAAATGATAGCAATACCGATAATAAAAATAACAAGGAAGGGAATATGCAAGCAATAATAATGAACAAAAATGTAAAGAAGAACATCAGTAACAGACTAAGAAGAAAGCACAGTGGTAATGACCACAATTAGGAAAAAGGGATTTTAATTTCAATTAACTATCATGATGGAGGCCTAAGTACAAATATAGCAAGCAAGAATGAAACACGTGATCTTCGCAAGTTAACAAGTAAGGACATAAAGGGCTAGCATGGTGGGAGGCTTAAACTAAGGTGAAACATAATAGATACAACATGAGTATAATTATAAAAGCAGGAAATAGGCATGTCATATGCAAGTTAAACAAGTAAAAGATATGGACAACACAACAACAATTGAGATAGAGGTCAAGTACGGGACAATAACAACATATCACACAAAATATATAATGGAGACAATGAAAACTCAAGGTAAAGGCAGAATGTATACACGAAAAACATATATCACATCATAATGCATGCCCCTCATCCCCACCTGCACGGAAACACCTTTCGTGCCATGACCACACAATATTAAAAGCATAACAATATAAATGAAATGGCACGGCATCACCCTTCGTGCTTTACACTCTTCCTCACATGATAATGTATATTAAATGGACAAATATATACATGTGGGCAACAGTAAAGAACTAAACGGAAAGCACGTGAGTAATAACAACAATTGGAAAGTAAGGTATATCAACGTCAATTAACTAGCATATAGGAGGCCTAAGTAAAAATACGACAAATAAGAAGGAAACACATGATCTTTACAAGTTAACAAGTAAGGGTGTGAATGACTAGCATGACAGAATGCTTAAACTAGAGTGTGAGGGAATAAGTACGACATGAGTATAATTTTAAAAGCAGGAAATAGGCATGGCATAGGCATGTTAAGCAAGTAAAAGACGTGGACAACGCAACACCAATTGAGATAGAGGTCAAGTACGGGACAATAACAACATATCACACAAAATATATAATTTCGACAATAACAGCTCAAGGTAAAGGCGGAAATGTATACACGGAAAACAAATATCACATCATAATGCATGCCCCTCATCCTCACCTGCACGAAAATACCCTTCGTGCAATGACCTCACAATATTAAAAGCATAACAATATAAATGAAATGGCATGGCATCACCCTTCGTGCTTTTACTCTCACATGATATGGCACGGTATCATCCTTCGTTCTTTATACTCTTCCCTCACATGATAATGTATATGAAATGGCACGACATCACCCTTCGTGATTTACACTTCCTCACATGATAATGAATATAAAATGGCAGGGCATCACCCTTAATGCTTTACACTCTTCCTTACATGATAATGAATATAAAATGGCACGACATCACCCTTCGTGCTTTACACTCTTCCTCACATGATAATGAATATAAAATGGCACGGCATCACCTTTCGTGCTTTACACTCTTCCTTACCAAGAATATGAATATCAATAAAATAGCAAGGCAGGATGTATAAATAACATCTAGGAGAGTGTCCAAACGAATATTCCAAACAAATTCTCAATCACTGATTTCCAAGCCAATAATGATTCAATGAACCCTCAAGTAACAGATAGTTCAAGTACTTCCATAAATCCCACAATTTATCAACAGTACAAGTATGAAATCTAGCATCTCAAAATATCGGCCGTAACACTGTATTAATGATTATGCATAGAGATGACCGAATGAGACACATCAATGTATTCTTAGAGTTCCATCAAATTTGATCAAGTTATAATAGGCAATGACTCGATTCTAACATTTAATAGTAGGTTCTTAATATCTAGAAGTCAAGTGAGGCATGAAGCAAGATGTCACAAAATTCTACAAACATAAATGTAACATAATCCACCCCCAAGCATGATTAACCCTGGCACATACGTATACGCTCGTCACCTCATATATGTATCACCCCCACAGGTAGCAAGAAATGACAAATAAGAGGAAACATTCCCTCAATAAAGTTAGGAAAAACACTTACCTTGAACAAGTCAATTACAATACCGAGCAAGCCAAGCGATGCTCCAAAAATGCCATCACGACTAGTGGTTTTTGGGTCGTGACAGTCATATGCATGAACTCATAACCTCGTGTATGAAAGCTTAGGAGTAGGACTTATTCAGATAGATGCTAATCTAGTGATTGGCTTCCTTGATTCTTGGAGGTTGGTGCAAGATTGGATGATTAGAATGCTAGGTTTCCTTGTTCTCTCTAAAAAATGCTCTTACCTCTCTCCAAAATCATCAGACGATGGCAAAAAAATAAGCCCCAAAGGCTATTTATCAAAATGGGGTCGGGTTATAAAATAGGGAAAATGGACCCTTCGAACTCACGTATGCGGTAGAATTGACCGCAAAACGGACGTGTGGTCCGTAAAATGGACTGCGAAAGTGATGCCCAAAAACTGGGATGGTCTGGACAGGTCTGCGACCGTTCTACGGTCTGCAAACCACTTATGCGGCCGCAGAATTGATATGCAACCGCAGAATGAGCCACAAAACGACCTTCAAAATTTAACAACTTTCTGCTCAACTTCGCGATGATTTTGCGGCCCGCAGAGTGGTTCTGCGGTCGCGAAACAAGCCGCATAATTGCCTCCTTCTGCCAAAAAATTTCATCCACTCCTCAGTGCATTCTCCAGCCCAAAAGGTTCGTACCGTACAATCCTTTGACACATAATCCTACCTCGGCACCACGAAACCTTAAATTTCTTTGCGAAATTTTACGGCGGGGCCTTACATTCTCCTTGGTCTGGTTGTTGAATGAGCAGTGAACAAGGCAATAAGATCAATATGCCCGATTTGCCCATAGGTACCACCAGCAATCATCTTCCTACTTTCATCCTGAACTGCCATATAATAAGCCTTATTAATAGATGGTAAAGTCAGTATCAAGAGGATTTGGATCCTTGCTTGCTCAAAATTGTCATTCAATCCCATAAAAAACTGCAGCATCCGCTGATATTCCAATTGATCAACATACTCCGTGGCTGATGGAGCAGGTGGCAGTATTGAGTCATACTCTACCCAGAGATCTTTGAGCTTGGTGAAATAAGTTGACATGACGAAATTCCATGTGTTAGGGTGAATATTTCCTTGTGCAAGTAATACAGTCTTGATCCATTCACTTGGTCAAATCGCTCCTTGAAGGCAGTCCAAACCTTCTGAGCATTAGAAAAAAATAGCACTCATGTTACCAAATCTTTGCTCACATTGCTCATGAGGCATAAAGTCACAATGGCGTTACATCGATCTCACTAACTCGCCAACTCAGAATCGAAATCTTCCTTTGATGTCGATCCATCAACTAAACACAATTTATTCTTACCTAATAGCGCAACCTTCACCGCACGACTCTAAAGAGAGTAATTCTCCATTCCTGTCAGAATGAGTCCCACCGACATCGATCCAAGACCGTTGGAGGGATGTAGGTAAAAAGGATGGTTGTGATCGAGAACGACGGAGCTAGCGACTGCTCGAGTGCTCGCTTCAGCTCCATTATTCCTAGTACTTGCTGAATTTTCAGGAATCGCTATGGAAATATGCAGAATTAGGGCTCAAAATTTCTAGATTTGAGTAGATTCTCTCGATTTTTTCCTCAATTGCACGAAAAATCCCCTAGAATCACTTGATTAATTGCTCAAATACCATGATGAGTTCATCATTGACATGCAACTAGAGAGAAGAAATCAGTGTCGAAGAGAGAAGGGAAGAAGCAGTCGAGAGAAAAGTTTTAATTCTGTTATGTTCTGTACAGTACAAATGGAAGGCTACTGTGTACATTTATACAACTACGCTAACCAACTAACTGTGACAGCTGTAGTAATAACTATCATTCTAACTATGGTTAAGTTAGCTAACTACATGAGCTGATACATCCTTGACATTAATAACCCCAAAAAAATAATACTAATTAACTCTTACTGCAATTAGAATTCACTACTTTATATTTCTTTTGTTCAAGTTTATTTGTCTACTATTGACACACATAATATGATAATTTTACTATATCATTCATATTTGTTATATTTTAGAAAATGAATTGGAACTAAGTAATACTTTATAAGAAGGGTAAAATAGGCATAAAATGGTAAATTATTCCAAATGAATAAACGATTTTGGACATTTATTTTTATTATAGTAGACAAACAAATTTGAAAAGAAAGAAATATTCTTGATATACTCCCTCCGGTCCAAAATAAGTGATTTTTGGCATTTTTCTTGTGGTCCAAAATAAGTAATTTTTCCAGATTTCGACAATGAATTAATTATTTTTTCCCCTACATTACCTTTGGAGTAAATAATGTTGGAGTATGTGTTAAGAATGTTTATGTGAGATAATAAAGGTTAATATGATCAATTTTATTACTAATTAATGTTAAAAAATGGATTTCTTAATATGTGTAAACAATAAAAAAATTACTTATTTTGGACCGGAAAGAGATAAATACTTTAATATTTTCTTGAATTAGTAAAACATGAATCATTTTGAGATCATCAAAATCAATAAGACATATTCTTTAATTGAGTGGTGACTCTTTTCCCCAACAGTTCTTTTTTAAGTTTCCAAAAAACAAACCATAAACCCAAAGCACTATAACCAATGACCCAACCAAACACCCTGACAAAAACAGACTAAGTTTAAAAAAACATTTAATTCTTTACAGCCTATCCCTATCTTTCCTAATTAATTTCTTTCTCTGAAATACCAAAATCAATGGCCAAATAAAGACCTTTTTTTTGCTATCTCCAAAGCTTCTGATCTCTCTCTAGGGTTTTTGTTCTCTTAATTTTGGCAAAAAATATACTGCCAGCTTTCTCAAAAGCTTTTGTTCCCCCTTAAAATATACTTCTCCGGTTCAAAATAAGTGATTTTTTACATGTTTTCACGTATACTAAGAAATTCACCTTTTAATATTAATTAACAATAAAATTGACCATATTAACCTTTACTATCCCACTTAAATACCCCTAACACATATTCCAACACTATTTACTCCAAGGGCAATGTAGGAAAAAAAGTAATAAATTCATTCTTGAATTCCGAAAAAATCACTTATTTTGGACCACAAAAAAAAACCCAGAAAATCACTTATTTTGGACCGGAGAGAGTAAGCTAATTTGTCTTCTTTTTTTTTCTAAAAAAAAACTTATTAATTTTACTTTTATGCATGGTTCTATGCAATTATTTTTTGGTTAGTTTGATAATGTAAATTTTAGTTTTATATAGTGACAGTGTAAGAAAATACTAATATAGAATCAGCTCATCTAGAAGGCACTACATATATTACTCTTGATCTATAAAAAGTAAGATTAATAACTTAAAAATAAAATAGACTATCTGTTACATTAAAATTATTTTAGGGGTATTATGCTTTTATTCCGTGTCAGAAAGTATATAAAATTTGTATAATTTTTTAACTGAATTTATATGTATACAAAAAATATACATTGTTTTGACTATTATTTTAAGAGCGGCTTTACAATATCATTTTACAATTATTTTATATTGTCAGTGTACAGTCAGACCTCTCTATAACAACATTCTTATATAACAACACTTCACTATAAAAACCAAACTTTTTCGAAATCAATTTTTTTGTTATATTATAATATATATTCTCTATAACATAGTTCGCTATAATTTCTAAAAATACTCAAAACAAACAAGAATATTGTAGAGAGGTTTGACTGTATATAGATTAAGTCTTTTTTTCCATACACAATCTCTATAATTAGAAAGCCTTGTCCATCTCTCATCCCTCTCTATAATTTAGGTCACAACTCAATATAGACTTCTTACCCACACACACGTTTCTTTATTTACTGGTTTATTCTGTGTTCCCTCTTAATTCCTTCTATTTTTGGAAAGAAAAATAAGAATAGAAATAATTACTCAAGTATGGCTAGAGAGAAAATTCAGATCAAGAAAATTGATAACGCAACAGCAAGACAAGTAACTTTCTCAAAGAGAAGAAGAGGACTTTTCAAGAAAGCTGAAGAACTATCTGTTCTTTGTGATGCTGATGTTGCTCTCATTATTTTCTCATCTACTGGAAAACTCTTTGAGTATTCTAGCTCCAGGTATATATATATATATATATATATCTTTTGTTTTAGTTTTAAAAAAAAAAACTTAATTTAGTGAAAGAATGAAACTTTTTGTTGGGATTTCAAAGTAATATATTAATATTAATCAAAGCTTATAATATAATTGTGAAAATGTTTTTTACTCGACCTGTACAAAATTTAAACTTTTTTTATATTTATCAACTAGCTAAAAAACCCACCTCAAGAAACTTCTCATTTTGTGTTATTGGCTCTTTTTTTGAGCTAATAATAAAAGGAAAAGATTATTTTTCGTTGAATAAGATTGAATTTTTTTAAAATTAATTTGGTGAAAGAATGAAACATTGTGTTGGAATTTCAAAAAGGGTGTCTTTAGTCATGCTTAATGGTCCGAAAGGAATATATC
>ML259268.1:53601-101570 GCA_005239495.1 Nicotiana undulata | reverse complement strand
AAATTAGCCTCAGATGCAGGAGAGCTATTGGATGACCCATCTACTTGCAAGGAGACTTGTTGGGACTCTTTTCTACCTGACTAATTATCGCCCAGACATTGCTTACACTTACAACATAGGAGGGAGTGATCAACCGATTTTTATATGGACAAGCCGAGATCATCTCACTTAGAAGTTGCTTTTCGGATTCTGTGATACATCAAAACCTCACCGGGAAGAGGTTGATTCTTGTCTACGTCATCCTCTCTTCAGCTGTCTTGTTACTATTATACTGATTTCATTAAGGCGCTACCCGCACTCTGTAACCAGAATAGGGCTCTGGACTTAAAACCACCCGCTTTTAGAAGTCTGGAAGGCGGCGCCTAAACTAGTTGGACATTACCCTTTAAGACTCAATTACATCGAGCAATGTAATCGAACCAGGAAATTACATCGCACCTTTTCTAGGGGTCAAGACGATGCTCTCATTTGGGGATGTGCTGGGGGTAATAATTATTCTATATTGCTGGGGTAAATAGCCCTTTTCCCAACCCGAACTTGGTTTATCTGATGCTTGGCTGAAGCTTACTTGCAAGCACAGCATCTGTCTCTTAGTCCTCTTTGGACAACCTTTAATCAGAGAAAGAAAACGTATATTCTATCAACCTTAGAGAGAATCTCTATTCTACACGGAAAAAGCGTATTCAACACAGACAGGCTCAGGGAAAACATCTTATACTTGAGATAAGTGAGCACAAGAGTTTGTAACGAATGCTTTTATTAGTACTTGAAATAAGCTTTATTCCTCCTGGTCAATTCACCACTTCTCACTTACTTACTACTTACTCAAACAATACCGGCTTGAACAAGGCTAGCGGCATAGGAGCCGACTCGGCATCAGCGGCTTCGTACCGCACTGGAGTAATCCAATATGTGGTTCCGTACGTTCCACCACTTCTCCGTTCATTTCCAATATTGATCGTGAGACACCATGAGCAGCAGGATGTTGAGCAATAGTCACTTTTAAGTCTGTTATTTAAAATATATTTATAATTTATAATATATTTAAAGATTAGTCAATTCACACAAATTTCAAGTATCTTGAATTTGGTAATTCAAGATTTAGTGTCATGAACTTTTGAGCTGCTAATTTGAAAGTCCTGAATTTTTGAACTACTAATTTAAAATTGAGGACATATGATTCGAACTTCTGTATACAATTTTCGAACTTTAGGACACGATGCCCTGAAGTTTGAATTTTGAGGTTTAAACTCTAGGACATTGTGTCCTGAAGTTTGAGCGAAATTGACCAGTGGCGGAGCCACATTGAACCAAGGGGTGTCAGCTTGACACCCCTTTGCCGGAAAATTTCACTATATTGCTAGATAATTTTGCTTATTTGATGTATATTTAGTATACGTTGACTCCTCTTGACTTTTTGATCTATCTAATTATTTATATTTTGACACCCTTCGATGAATATGTTTGCTATATTTTGCTACTGCCAATATTGAATATGTTTTTCATTCGTTTCATTTTGATTTTGTGAAAATCTTTTCTGCTGCTAGAATTATATTCCTTCTGTTTCATTTTATGTGAACCTTTTCGAAGAATGATGGTCAAACTGACTAACTTTCGATGTAAACTCGGACATAAAGTATAGAAACTAAATAATAACTACTGTAAGTCACAAGAGTCAACTATTTAAAATACAGAAAACATAATAAAAGAAAACGTTATTTGATCCCAAATAATAATAGATTAACATAAATTGAAACAACGGGAGTATATAGAAGAACCAAAATAAACCTAGCCCTATAATTAAAAGGGACTATTTAGTATGGCCAATCATACTAAAATACTTAATTATTTTAATTTGGACTTGGTTGAGATTCTATCATGTGTAATTTAAGTGCTTTACCTGAACAAAGATAATTGAAGTATCTGATATATTTTAACCTGGACTAATCAACATGGATTGTGGTGGAGTGATAAGTACTCCTTCATCCTTAACCAGAGGTCTCGAGTTCGAGCCCCTGCGTATGCTGTCGCTTTTGTTAGGGAGCGCTTTACCCCCCAATGTGGGACTTCCTGGAGCGTATCCGGATTACTCGGGCCCAAATGTGGGTACTGGATACCGAGTATGGTGCCCCTTTTGTTAGGGAGCGTTTTACCCCCCAATGTGGGACTTCCCGGAGCGAATCCGGATTACTCGGGCCCCAATGTGGGTACCTGATACCGGGTGAGAAATAAAAAAAAACATGGACTATAGTTTTCTAAATTTAGTACTTGTTGAGAACATTTCAATCTCTCTAGTTATATTATAAGCCTTTTACTCTGAGAAGTGAGAAGTGATCAAGAGATCTTTATTGCTTGAAATGGATCCAGAAAAATTCAAAAAAGTACATCACTTCTGCCCAAATAGAATTCCAGGCAGCTGAATTTAGACATAAAAATAAAGCCTCTTCCATTTTTGTTTTAGAGAGTGCTTTCTTTCTCTGCCCAAGCATGTATCTGTAGAGGTGAGGACATCCTGCATTTCGCGATATAATTTTATCAATTCACAGATTTTAACAACCTAATAATATTTTTGTAAATAAATATAGTAAACTCGACGAATAAAGAGACAAAGCGACATATGCGAACCATACAAGAAGATGGTTTTAGTAAGAAGAATGATAAGGTTCTTGCCTGGAACATAGATGGCAAGGCAAACAAGTGCTGGATAGTAGTAATCGAAAGAGAAATTCCATTTGTTCGGCATCCTAAAAGCATACTTTCCAAATTCCTACAGAAATGGTTTGATCAGAAGATGTAGCAAGTATGCAAACTAAATCAGAAGCACAAACAAGGAACAAATATTCAACCAAATCTGCCCAATAAACTTAATTAAGATTGTCGACATTGCCAGCAGAGAGTACCTTTGGGCCATAAAGAGCACTGAATATCACAAAGTCCCGTTTACAACAACAACATACCCAGTCTTGTTCCACACCGTGGGGAAAGTCCTGTTTCTTACTTTAAAAAGAACATCTAAGATAGCTACTTAATACTTCAAGCATCACGATAACGTGCAAGAAGTGTCTCATCCACGATTAGCTTAAACTAGTCGTATACATCTTTGCAAGAACAAAACTAATAAAAATTTTGGTATGTTAATCAGTTTAGCACATAATGGTCTCGGAATTTGCCCTGACGTGTTCTGGAAAGGCTTAAAGAAAGTAAAACAATGTCACAAGTATGTATTTCTAATAGAAACTTCAAATTCCAATATAAGTTCAATACAACTCTGCGAAAGGGAGCCTTGACGTAACTGGTAAAGTTGTTGCCATGTTACCAGGAGGTCACGGGCCCGAGCCGTGGAAACAGCCTCTTGCAGAAATGCATGGTAAGGCTGCGTACAATAGACCCTTGTGGTCCGGCCCTTCCCCGGACCCCGTACATAACTGGAGCTTAGTGCACTGGGCTGCCCTTACAGCTCTGCAATTAGAAATCTCTACATAGAACATAATTGGTGGTTTGGTACTATCACCCAGCATCATTTTTCATAAACTTGTGTAAGTGCCATTTCTCACTTATTGACGAAGTAGAAAATATCAACAGAGGAAAAGCTCTTCGTCCGCTCTTCAGCAACTAATTAGATAGAAAGATGCTCTTTAAATTTTATTACGCTCTTCAGCAACTAATTAGATAGAAAGATGCTCTTTAAATTTTATTACTGATGCTTGCTCGATAAATTGATACTTATCTATGGGTAATCTAATTCGCATTTATGAGAGAAAAAGAACCAAAAGAAAAAGAGGATCTTTGTACCTTCATGTAAGGCAGGGCATAGTATATTAAACCAACTTCACTTGTGATACCAGTAGGGTACAACAACAAGAAGGTACTATACCTGCAGTAAGAAAATCAGACTTATTACGAACACGCTAAAAATGGTATCTGTCCATTATTATAAAGGTGTCAAAATTGGTAAAAACCTAATGTGTTACTCATCACCCACTGGCAAAAGTTAAATGGTTATACCTTAGCCACAAGAGCCAAGAAGGTGCAGAACCAAATGCCTCCTTTGTTCCAAAAAATGAATATCGAATAATCTGAAGTTGCGCATGAGGATAACACCAGTATTAACATACTACTTTGACCATGAACTGGCACCAATATCAAAACATTATTTTCACAATGAATATTATCCGTTAAACATTCATGAAATGGCATGTTTAGTAACATATTTGTCCCTCAGTTGGGGTGAAAGGTTAGCGGATGGAAAGGGATGCACAAGCAGAATAATGATACAAAATCACTTTACGACGTGATCAAGCAATAGCATAAATTTGTTCTTATTGCTCTAACGAATTATGAATTAATAATGATGCTTAAGTCCACCCTAGGGGGTTTTAAGCTTACAATATGGAGTAAGTCATCATAAATGTTTGGTTGTTAAGAGAGTGAAAAGACAGGCGTTGCGCTGCGCTGAGAGTTAAGAGACTGTTCAAAAATGTATTATCTACCTAAAAGTCTGAACATACTTTTCTGCTATTTTGAGCAAGATTCTTTGACCTTTAACTGCAAATGGAACAAAAAGGTTCTGCATTGAAACTACTGTTAATTGGCACTGCCATCAGCCTTCTGTCGCCCAATATTCTTTTTCTCCCCCAAATATTAGGCTTATTTCTGTTTTCTTCTTCCAATGGTGAATTTAATTTTACGCTATTGCATGAATTATTCGTCAGAGAACTTGAAATCCCAAGTTACTACAAACTGTACAAAGAGATATCTCAAACATGGACACAATTTGATGGCGTATGAATAAGCAGCAAGCCTCACCTCTGTTATAGACCAGCTAATCACTAGAGAACTAACAAGTATATGAGTCCGAACCTGTAAACGGCAAGCCATTCATTAGTAAAGAAGCTCCATAATTCCATAGTAATAGCCAAGGAAAATACTAACCTCGGGGAAACTCCATAAAATCCCCCAGGTTACATATAATCTTGAACTTATCTGTGGCAGAGTTGCCGATATTGGAGATCTTACCAAACCTATTTGACCATGCGGAAAAAGATAAAGGAGTTATTGTAATATAAAATCTCTACCTAAACACAAAATAGAAAAAGGCTTCGGATTAAGTAAACATACCTACTAGACTATGAAGTATCTGTCCGCAATTTATATGGGGAAAAAAATCAAATGTTAGGCCTCTTTCAACAATTGCATCTCATGATAAACAATAATTATAATAGCAGTAACTACAACATGATCATCATAATCATCAAGAAAATATTTCACTGTTTCCTGCAGCACTTATTCACGTCAAATTCTCGGAAAAAAAACAAAGAAACTTCAAGTAAGAGAACATGATGGAAATACCACCCAACTACACGTCAAATACAAGTGACTCGTGGCTAGGGATTTCCCCAAACACCAATACTAGCTCCAATTAACAAAAAGATTTCACTAGAAATCATGGTCATAAAGGATGTGATTCTCAGTGTCTTTGGCCTGGTTAAGGCTGAGGAGCCAAAATCTCGAGGTATGAGTTCAATTCTCTGATGCAGCAAATAAAATGAAGAATGCAGTTAGCCGAGATGTATGGAAATGCAGGACTGCAGCAGACATAAGGTCTATTAGAGGCAGTTATCTAATGCTAGTGAACTAAAGAGCGGTTAAAGTTAGTTGAGAAGTTACATGATAACTGAGCGTATAAATACTGGTATTTGTAAATGTACTCGTTTACAACCAATCAATTACAGAATACACTAGTTCTTCTCTCTATTTTATTCTCACTTTTCCTATTTCATTTCTCTGTAAAATTCGGGCTCTTCTTCTCGGATGCCTTTCTTCCCTTATTGAACCACAAAATTTCTCGAGACTCATTCACTGGTTCCTGGAAATGGCATTATTCTCATTTAATAAAACATTAATTTTTATCTTATGAAGGATTTCTCAAATGTAGATAACTTTATTTTTGCTACGTGATAATTCATGACTTTGTAACTCATCCGGACAATAGGATGTAACCCCCAAAACTTGTTCTAAAATTTAGTCAATTGAATCAATAACGTTGCATAGCAACAAGGATCTCTTAACTACCCTCCCCTAATTTTAACATGCATTATATTCTATGTCCATAATTATCATACTCTTAAGGTTTGTTGCGTTGATTGTATTGGAACAATCAATAGGGCATACTGGTGAAAGGACGGACCACATTGGATCATCTGTATGCAACCTTACCTTGCATTTCTGCAAGAGGTTGTTTCAATACAATCAATCCCAGCATAAAATCCCACATAAGATAACACAGTGTTTGGTTGGCCGCATAAGAAATAATAATTGTCGCACAGTGGTTGATTGGCGGTACTGAATAATACGTGAATTAAGTTATGCATTAATCTATGTATTATTTTACGGGCAGTGGCGGAGCCACCTTATAGGAAGGGGTGTCATTTGACACCCCTTCGCGGGAAAAATACACTGTGTAAACAGGTAAAAAAATAAATTATGTGTATAAATACTGTGTATTGACTCACCTTAATTTCCTAGTATGTATACTTTTGTGTATACTTTGACACCCCTTAACGAAAATTCTGGCTCCGCCACTGTTTACGGGGATAAAATGCGGAATAAGAATAACATTCATTTCATTATCAGTGTCCGCATAAACAATCTCTACATTATAATTTTACATAACTAATAACGCTTAGTGCAATATGCGCAATTGAAAAGAAATGTAGCCTTAGAATTACCTCCAAAAAAGCAGCAGTTTGAGCAAAAAGCAGAGGCTTCTCAACAGCATCATAGACATGTTCATGCCCTGATACTCTCAGAGTTTTTACACCTAAATAAAACACTTGAAACCTGAACACCAATAACCCAATTTCTTTCCAAAAAAAAAAAAAAACTAAAAATGTGGAAATCCAATTATCCAACAAGAATTCCAAAAGGGTATTCAACTTACCATCCAAAAAAGACAATCTAATTGTAAAATATGAGATATATACGCCTTACACCTGATAAAACTCCAGCCATTGATAAACTCAAGAAATGATCAAAACTGCACCGTAAACTTTTCAGAGTTGTTCTATAAATCAAAGAATCAAAAAGGGTATTTAAAGAATTAATCTTTACGCATAATTAAGCTACGTAGGACCTACGATTCGGTTTCGGCCGCATTCATATGCTGACTCTATGAGTATAGCTCAAAGTTTTTGTGCAAACTCTTTAACTGATTTCAAATCAGAGAATACAAATAGTAATGCAGGGTGTACAAAACGATGTCGTAATATAGTGGAGTGTTATAATTTTTCAGAGAATTTATTGGCTTTTCTCAATTTTGTTTTACAATAATAACTATGCAATTAAAAAAAGGAACTAGTAAATTATTTCTTTATTTATGTTATGTACAGTGAGGGCATAATTTTTTTTTTACATCACTAATATAATTTTGTAGGTTATAACTTATAACAAATTGTTACTCTATTTTTACAAGTTATTACTCTATTTTTCAGGTTATTGTATCAATCTTGATATTAAAAATTACCTTTGTTGTACGTCAACTTAACTTGATTATCTTTAAAAAATTCACATTGTTAGTGCAAAGAACATAAACTTGTTTTAGAGGAAAAAAAATTATTTGTTACTTCTAGATTTGACAATTGTAGTATTAATTAGATAGTACATCTATATTTATTATTATTATTATCTCTGTATTAATTTGAATTGGTATATGTTAATTATCCTAGTGTGAGCTCCACACTTGTACAATATGTGTCTTCCGAAGCAAAAGCGCTTTTTGGTTGTCAAAAGTATTTTTTTCCTTCTAAAATTGAGGTGTTTGGCCAGCTTTTGAAAGTAAAAAAAAATGCATTTGAGGAGACGCAGAAGTAATTTTGGAGAAATAGAAAAAAGTAGCTTCTTTCGAAAATTATTTTTTTGAAAAGCATTTTTGAGAAAAAAATACACTTAGAGGGTGTTTGGCTAAACTTGTAAGCTGGTCAAACTAGCTTATAAGTACTTTTCGGCTTATGTACGCATTTGGTATAGTTAAAAGTGCTTATAAGTAAAATATAAGTCAAAAGCCATAATCTGGTCACCCAAGCTTAATTCTATACTTAAAATATTTCTATTTTTAAAAAAACAAAAAAAAATTCTTACATTGATACTCACTGCCTCAAGTATTATTCAACCTAACCCTCATTCCCCTGCCCCTCCCCGCTTCTTCAAGCATGCAATTCTCATTGATTATTTAAGATAAGCATATAATCATAAGTTATAGTTTAATAAATTGAAAAAAGTTTTCAGTAAAAAATAAATCTAAATAGGACAAAATATTTGAAGAGAAACAAACATTGTCTTCATCACCACAACACTTAGAAAGCAATAAACCAAAAATTTGATATGCCCTCATTTATTACATACAAAAGATTAATACACAATCACATAGATATAAATATGCAAAGGAATAAAGATTTTGCAATCATAAAATAAATTATATTTATCATAAAAGTTATCTTATATAAGCACAATTGTATTAAAATAAAATGACAAATTCCATATTTTGTATTTGGATCAATTTGGAATCTAAAATTTTGAAAAAATTATGCCCTTATAAGTGTAAACAGTTCTAAGGTTATTTAAGTCATTTTAACAAAAAAAGAGTTTATCAGTACTTTTTTATCAAACATTGCAGCAACTTATTATCAATTTCAGCACTTGTATCCAAACACGTCGTAACTGCTTATTTATTAAATCAGATTCAGCACTTAAAAGTGCTTTTCAACACCTAATGCTTATCAACTACTTCAAATCAGCTAATCCAAACAGGTTCTTAGAAGCAGTTTTTAAAGTTTGGTCAAATACTAATTGTTGCTCATAATTGCTTTTTAAATTAATTAGTCAAGCACATAAACTGCTTCTCATCGAAAGTACTTCTCAAAATAAGCTAATTTTTGCAGCTTGGCCAAACGGGTTGGTACGACTTATCTTGTTTCTATTGAGTAAGTTGGATGTAGAGAATTTACGTTTTCACATTGATACTCCCTCCGGTTCACAATAAGTGACCAGTTTTCTTTTTCATTTTGGTTTAAAATAAGTGTTTAGTTATGTAATCAAGAAAGAATTCAATTTGTTTTTACAAAATAACCCCTATGTACATATTCCTAAAAAGTTTTCTTACTCATCACATTAAATGTTTAATTAGGGGTAGTTTAGTCATAATACGTATTTTTGTATAGAATTTAATATTTTCTTAATTGGCGTGCTAAAAGTAAATTTGTCTGAACATGAGGGAATAATAATTAATTTTGAATGTGATATAAGTATACGTAAATGATTGCGAGTTAATTTATGTTGAGATTGTCTTTAATACAGTAGTTAACTCACTTCTTAAGCAAGTGCAAATTTTTAGACTTTAATTGCTTGAAGCTCGTTATTAAAACTAAAAGATTAGCTTTACTTAATTCGAGGATAATTAACATTAATGTATTTTAAGTATCAAATAACAAGGTCTGATCCCTTGTAGTTTACGTAAAAGTGCGCACACTTATTAAGGTTATCAACTTACCATCATTTTTATGAGTTTAATTAATGGAGTTAATTTGTAACATGTGCATGTTCTCTGTGTACTTACATATATTTTGGACAAATACTTTATTGTCTTTTTGGAGATTCTAGGTCACATGTTTGACTCCTATAATTTCAACTCACTTCATCGAAAAATTGTAACGTATATATATAAAATTATAGTTATTATTTTTAAATATGCATAGGAAATATTTAAATTTTTAGTTTCTTCGCGTCTTATTATTTAATATTTTGAATCCTCTTGCCTTAGAAAAAATTAAGGTTGAGTTTTATCTATATTGTTAGTCAATAATAATAATAATAATAATTATTATAATAATAGTCTCTTCTCTCTCAGCGGATGGTAGCGTGCTTATGCTAGCATACGCTGACCAACAATAGGGGTAGACCGAAGAGAATTGCAACTACGATTTAGCTTGTGGATTATACGGAAACTAGCAACAACACTCATATCACTGGAACGCAAAAGTTCGGAGATCGCAAATGTGAAGAAACCTTCAATGGAACAGTGGCTGCCATTATCAGCCACAAAGGAAGGTATGCAAACACCCCTTGCTATCCTTTACCGATGATTGATAGTGCAAAGATGATTACTGGTAATCAGTTGAAGTACATCAACCCTAGCTCAGGGAAAACCGATCTGCATGCGAGCAATTCAGAAGCAACCACTGGTAAATTGGGGGAAATTGGGGATAGGATAGAGGACGATAAAAGCAAGGACAAATTACCAGCTGCGAGTACAGAGCAAGACCAGAAGCAGTAGGTTGATTTGTTTGTGGGGAACAGATTAGCAGCGAAAGGAATGAATCTAAATTTCATTGCACCAACCATAAAAAATAGTGAAGTAATTGTTGAATTATGCAAGGAAAAAAAGGAAGAGGAGACACGAAAATGGAAGCAAGCCCTGATCCTGTATGCCGTTGGAGGAACCTCAACAATAGGAGCTATGGAACGTTTTATTGCTTCAGCGTGGTATTTTGCAACAAAGCCAAAACTATACTTCCACAATAATGGGTATTTTGTGGTAAGATTTATCTCTACATATGACAGAGATGAAGTTTTGTGCTCAGGACCTCATATGCTGAATAATAGTTGTCACGATCCAAATTCCCAATCCCACAGGATCGTGATGGCGCCTAACACCACACTTGCTAGGCAAGCCAATGTTAGAACTTATTTAATTATTTTCTATTGAATTTTACTTATTCATAACAGAACAATTTAAATCTAAACTGAATCTAATACTTTCCGATAAATAATTTCATGAATAATGATAATAACCGAATAATTGAGCCGAACCACGAACTAATTATATATCCATAAAACTACAGAGTTTGGTGTCACAATTCACGAACCACTAAGAATACTACAAATAATTGGGCTGAAAGAAATATATATCTGTTTTGAAGAAGTAAAACAACAGTCTAAATATTAAGGGAAGACTCCAGGGATCTGCGGACGCCAACAAATCTACCTCGTATTTTCGTGTAGATGATGTCCGCTACTACTATCTCCTAACTCTGGACAGTACCTGGATCTGCACAAAAAGTGCAGAGTGTAGTATCAGAACAACCGACCCCATATACTAAGTAAGTGCCGAGCCTAACCTCGACGAAGTAGTGACGAGGCTACGACGGGGGATTTTAACAATAAAACCTGTGAACAATATAAAATAAAGCAAAAAGGAAACTCTAAAATAAACATAACAATAACTGTAGCAAAAAGTTAAAATAACTCAGCCACCTTTTTCAGGTCAGCTATAACCAATTCTCACGTAATTTCCAAATTTTCAAACTTTAACTTTAAATAAAAGTAGTGCAAAATATGAAAAATAATAAAGTAAAACAGTGAGTTTTCAAATCTTTGTTTTCTTTGAAAATCAGTAAAACGTAGTGTTCTCCCTTATTACTCCTTGTTGCGGCGTGCAACCCGCTCCCACCTGTCCACCCTTATTGTTCCTCCCTATATATATCACCCTTATTGCTCCTGTTCCGGCGTGTAACCCGATCCCACCTGTCCACCCTTATTACTCCTTGTTGCGGCGTGCAACCCGCTCCCACCAGACATATCATATCAGTTTATTTATGAAAACATTCACAATTCAGGCCAAGCCTTTCACAATACTTTTGTCTCAATAATTATAAACAGTAAACTGCATTTCTCATAAACTACCTCAATATTATCTCAAAATGAAACCAACATGAAAATATTTATGTATCTCGTAAACCAATGTCAAACCGCTCAACCTTTATGTACCACAAGGAAACCAAGAAAACAACCAATACTTTTCCAAAATAATTGCAACAGGACTTAACAATAAGTTAACAAACCCAAGTAGTCCTAGAAACGTCAATGAGCATAAAACAATTAAGACATGAATCAAATAAATTGAAAACGGGGAAGGGATCATGTTTAACAGACAATTTGGTGGTGAATAGATACTCATCACCTCACCTATACACCACACGCATGCAATTTCACATAGCAATTGAGTTGGGGATTCCTATTCGCTCAAGTCAAAGTTAAACCAAGCACTTACCTCAAATTCGCAGGCCACTCACTGCTCAATTATTGCTTTTACTTTTGAATTCACCAACAATACACTCGAATAAAATCATAATTAACTTAATATCATTAATTAATCTAAAGAAACTAACTTTACTGAAAATTATGATTTTTTCTAAGTTTTCTAAAAAAAAGTTAAAACCCGACCCCGGGCCCGCTTGGTCCAAACTCGGGGTTCGGATCAAATTACGTTTACCCATTCACCCCCGAGCCCGAATATGCAATTTATTTCGAAATCCGACCTCAATTCGAGGTAAAGATTCGATTTTTATAAAATTCCCTAATTCTACCCAAACCTTCAATTTTTACCATGAAAATTCTTAGTTTTTGATTTGAAAGTGATGAAAAACATTGGGTAATTGAAAGAGTAGAGTTTAGAATTGATTACCAACACTTTGGGGATGAACTTTGGTGAAGAAAATCGTCTCTAGGTCTTGGTAGTTCGTAAATAGGTGAAAAATAGGTTCTGCCCGATTTTAAAATTGAATTTATATACCTGGGCAGGCCTTTTACGCGTTCTCGCGGTCCTGCCTACGTTCGCGTAGCTTTAGAACTGGGCCTTCCGCGTTCGCGGCCATGGGGCCGCGTTCTCACTAAACAAAATGTCACAGACCAATTTTTACTTTATGTGTTTGCGACTGAAGCCACGCGAACGCGAAGAAGAAAAAGACTAGGCACCAGGAACAACAAAAACCAGCATATTTTATAAGTGTAAAATACCCCGTGGCCTATCCGAAACTCACCCGATCCCTCGGGGCTCTAAACCAAATGTGCATGTAAGTCTAAAAAATATCATACGGACTTGCTCGTGCGATCAAATCATGAAAATAACATCTAAAACTATGAATTAAACCTCAAAACTCATCATTTTTCTCAAGAACACTTAAAGTTCACTATTTCTCAACCGGACGTCCGAATCACGTCAAATGAACTCCGATTCTCACCAAATTTCACTGATAGAATTTAAATACTGTAACAAACTTGTACCGGGATCCTAAACCAAAATACGGGCCCGATCAATGGTTCAAACATTAATTCTTTTCTTTATTTTATTAATAATTCAGGAAAATAATTTCTTTCAAAAATTGATTTCTAAGGCTTGGGACCTCAGAATTCAGTTCCGGGCATATGCCCAAGTCCCATATTTTACGGCGGACCTTCCAGGATCGTCGTAACACAGATCCGGGTACTTTTACTCAAAATGTTGACCAAAGTCAACTATAATAAAATTTTAACTCTAGAAATTACTATGTCCCATATTTTCACATAAAAGCATTTCAGCTTCACGCCCGGACTACGCACGCTAATTGAGGTAGTTAAAATTAATCTTTTATAGATAATAAGTCTAGAATGGAGTCTTAATTCGTAAAATGACCCATTGGGTCATCACAATAGCCGATAATCCTGAAGGTATGGTCAACTAATTTTGATTTTAATAAGGAGGTATTGCCAACCATCCCTGCGTGGGTAAAGTACCCTAATCTACCACTTAATTGTTGGGGAGAGAAGTCACTAAGAAGGATAGGCAGTGGATTGGGGATCCCCTTATATGCATACGCTTGTACCACTTAGTTGGATCGAATTTCCTATGCTAGAGTGCTAATTGAGATGGATCTTACTAAAAAACTGCCCAGAGCCATTAAGGCGACCGATCCTAATGGTAGAGAATTCATGCAAGAAGTAGCTTATGATTGGATCCCTGAATTTTGTCATACATGTATGCAAGTTAGACACAAGCGCAACAAAGGAGAACAACCAGCTCAGAAGACTAAGCCTAAGCAGCAAAAGCAGAAACAAGAGTGGCAGCCCAAAGCTAGCCTAAGTGATAAGGTGGAGCAGACAAATGTAGTACCCATTAAGAATAGTGAAGTAGTAATGGTTGCTGATAGTTAGAGGGAAGGAGACAGATGCTTGGAAAAAAGTCACAGGAAAATCAATAGCTCGGAGCAAGGAGAAAACAGGAGTTGATGCAATCAGCATGATCAACGGATTCAACATTGTTTAACCAAAGAATTAGATCCCTTGACTAAAGCTTATTTTTAGGAATGAACACGGGTTACTGATAATCAAGGAAATAATGATAAATAAAAAGGAGTAAGTAAACAGACAATAGTATGATGCACAGAAAAATAAAGAGTATGGTATTTGTAGTCCAGATGCCCCTTACAAGTTAACTTATATTCCCTTATATAGGGAATTCTTTAGTATAACGTCTACCTCTTGCAATGATAACACATTAATGACTAATTATTATATTAATGTAACGTTACAGTGAATAACCGTAACTGTTGCGTGAAGGTTGTGTAACGTGCGGATTATTAATTGAAGACCTTTGAATCTGCCCGTAACTCTGTCCGGATTCATTCTTACCGTGTCTCTTCTTTGACTCAATCAAGTTGAGTCTTCCGTAGCTGATTACTTCGTAGGTATATAGTGCCGTGCCTCTTGGCCTCGCACCTCTTTATAGGATCATGTCCAGCTGTCATATTTTTCTTGTTCTACGTAACTGGATGAATCATCAAGAATTATCATACATGTGAAGCTCTTTTTTACCAATACAGATAGTCCCCCCCACTTATCATTTATTTATCGATTAATATTTGGTAAGTGGATATGCATTTATGGTGGGAATATTTTGTCGCCGCTTCACCTCGAAATATTGTATCCTTCTCTAAGTGTAGACGTCGTTTGTCACTTCCATTTAATGCTCAAGCCACGTATCCCTTCCGGATTGGTTCTGCAGTCACTCGGTGCCTTTTGGGGCTTTTTGCGACTGCATCAGTCACGAAGTGACACCTTCAATTATAACTTTCTCATCATTTTTCCCCATGTTTGACGGTTGTCTTCAAGTATATTGTTGTTGATTGCTCAAGTATATTGACGGTTGTCTTCATTTTTGACGGTAGAAAAGTTGTTGTTGATTGCTCCGTTGGAGGAAAGTTGTTGGAAGTACTTCTCGGGGAAGTACGGTTGGAAAGTGAATACTCACGGTAAGTGAAGCTTTTGTTTCCACTTCTTTCCTTACTCAAGCCTCTTTTTCTTGGTTGTTTAACCTTTTTTCCTTTGACAGGGTTTCCCGCTTGTGGGGTGTCTGATGCATCCATTCCGAAAATGTCCCTGGCTCAAGCCCAGGAAATTATTGCTGGTTCTTCTTCTTCGAAGAGGAAGGTTGGTGGGTCTAGAACCTAAGAAGAAGAAGAAGAAGAAGAAGAAGAAGAAGAAGAAGAAGAAGAAGAAAAAGAAGAGGAGGGCACTTTGGTGCACAAGTTACGGAGAAGGAGGATGATTTCAGACGATGAGTCTACACCCGTGGCTGTGCCTTCCGTACCTGAAGTCAGACCCTCTACTTCTGAAGATGTTTCTCACTCTCTTGTGCATGACTCTGTGGATCATTTGTTCCGTGAAGGCTTTGGCCCTGCTGTTAATGACGTTCCCTTG
Source organism: Nicotiana undulata (assembly GCA_005239495.1). NCBI lineage: Eukaryota > Viridiplantae > Streptophyta > Magnoliopsida > Solanales > Solanaceae > Nicotiana > Nicotiana undulata. The sequence goes on along the minus strand of ML259268.1, from coordinate 86,003 downwards.
GCTGCTTTTCCTCCTTCTTTTAGAGAGATTCCTTCATCCGCTCCTATCATTTCCTCCGCTCCTTTGGCTATTACTGCTCCCGTTGTTGCTTTGCCCGTGGCTTTTCCAGCTTCTCAGACTTCCATGCCCGTGGCTCTATATCTCTACCTGCTTCTGTGCCTTCTGTTAGAGAAGTAGGGTCTTCCAGCAGGGAGATGCGGCAGGTTTTAATAGAAGTTCCGGCTGAGGGGAGTCTCTTTAAGAAATATGGCCAGCCTGACGTGTGGCTCAAACCGCTGATAGGCCCGACTGAAAGGACCAATCTAGATAGCCACAACTTCCTTACTTGGGCTAACGAAGTCGTGCATACCCTCTTTGAAGGTAAAGTGATTTCTCTCTCATTTTATTCTTGTACATGAAATTTATCGTATCTAATTGATTTCCTTTTTGTAGATCAATTTTATAGGCATGGAGCTCATGAAGAGGGTTTCAAATGCGGAGCGGGAAATAAAAGAGTGGCGGGCTGAAGCAGATAATTGGAAGGGGAAATATGACAGCTTAAGACTCGACATGGAAGCCTTAGAAGAAGAAAAGAGTACCTTGGATCGGCAGATGAGAATTATGGCAGCAGAGTTGGCATTGGAGAAGGCTTCTACTAATCAAGCGGACAAAGACAAGAGCATCCTTGAGTCTTCATTTGCTGAGCAGTTGTCCCGTGCCTCAAAAGAAGCTAGGAGTTTAAAAGCCTTGCTAGAGCAGAAAGAGGAATACTCAGGCGAGCTTGTGCAGTCTCTGAACCAGACCCAGGAGGATCTTCGCAATGCCTTAGACAAAATCCAGTCCCTGGAGAGATCCGTAGCACCTTTAAGAGCCGCCAAAGATATTGTTGAGGCTGAGAGGGACGGGCTAAGAGCTGAGATCATGATATGGGAGAATGATTACGAAGCTCTTGAGGAGGCGGAAGTTGTCGATGTTAGTTGAGCGTACATGAATTCTCGCCTCGACACATTGACAGAAATGAGTCGGGAAGATTTTGACCTTAACGCTGAAATTGCTAAAACCAAGGAAGCCATGGAGAAGGCTCAACAAGGTCAGAATCTTTCTTCACCTGAAGGTCAGACTCCGGCTGCTCAAGTCTCCTCGTCCCAAGCTGCTCCTGCTCCTTCTGCTAGTGAAGAAATCAATCCCCCCCACCCCCCAAGACAATTAAGATGTTGGTTCCCCTTTTTTTTTTAGTTGATTTATGGTTACCCCCAGCTCCATCGGGGTTAAGTTTGGATCTTTTAAAGTCACCAACAGAAAACTTAAGGGCACCTTAATGTTCATACAATATATACGGCTAAGCATAAGTTTAATACTTAGTTTCTACTTAGCCGTTTTAACATATCACTGCAAAATATGACTTTTGTTATTGAGTTTTTGTTCTACTATTCGAGTCTTTTGCATGCTTTATTTTTCGAGGTTTTAGTTTTACCTCTGAGTTTTGCATATAGAATGCTTTAGATTACTCGCACCTTTTCGTAATAGGCACGGTATAATTTAAAATGTGTGCCTTTTTGTAGTAGGCATAATTTATGAAAGAGGGCCCTTTTTGATCGACACTTAATGAAGAAGACGTCTCAACTTCATAATGGTGTAATAATGCAATAGAGTGATAGGAATTTTTCACATTTTTAAGAATGTTTATGAGGAAAGTTTTTAGTTTGAACTTTCACAACATGTTACATGTGTTTGATTATCGTCTAAAACTCATGTTGCAACTGTTTTCTTTTAACAAATTTGATATACACTTGTATTTCGTAACTGTTTTTCGTATGTAATTGTCTTTTCGAGTTAATACAAGAGAGCAACTATTTTTCGTTTGTAACAGTTTTTTATTCAAGTTGGGGTTTTCACCCGTAACTGTTTTTGTTGACAACAGTTTTCAATAAGCATGCGGGAAATGCTCTTACATTCGTATTTGTGTTATTTGATAACAGTTTTTTGAATAAGTACAAGGATTTTGATCTTTCATCCGTAACTGTTTTATTTGATAACAGTTTTCTATATGAGTACAAATATTTCGTAACTATTTTTAGTTACAACAGTTTTTGAATGAGTACAATGATGATGATCTTTTATCCACAACTGTTTTTGGTTACAACAGTTTTTCTTTTGAGTAAGTACAAAGATGAGCACTTCTTCCTCGTAGCTAATATTTTGCCTTTTAACCTGAACATGTTCGAAGGTTTTCTGGATCAGGCTTTGTGTTTGAGACTTTGTCTCTTTCGATTTTGCTCGTACCACTTGACTTGTTGGGTAGATGGATATTTAGGCTCGAGCTTTGACTTTTTGATAGTCTTCTTTGATTCGTCTTAGCCTTCCATATTGTATAGTCCCCCAAGTGTTTGAGCTTTGAAGAATGAAATCTCGAGCACTTGACTATTCCTTCCTTGTGGTCCTTTTCCTGAAAAGGAAAAACATTCGGGACTCGAAGGTATATAGTTTTTAGATGATGACTGCTTAACCCTTTAAAACGCCCATCAGAAAGTGTAACCCTAGACTGGGAATTCAATTACTTCCTCGCGTCTTTGCAGGTCTAATATCATCATCCGGTGATGGGTTAACTTTATGCCTATCATATAAAAAGGTTAGTAAAATTTTAAATGTTCAAAACAAAATCGAATGTGTGATACCTGACCGGGGGTATTCCTTTTCCTTAGAAGTATTACTTCTTCAAATGGATGGTATTCCAGCTTGCTGGTAGTATTCTGCCGTCCATAGCTTCTAGCTCGTAAGCACCCTTCCCAGCTATGCCTCGGACTTTGTAGGGTCCTTCCCAATTGGGACTTAGCTTTCCTACACCTGCTTCTTTTGTTGATTGAAATACTTTCTTAAGAACAAAGTCCCCAATCTTGAAGTATCTGAGGCGAGTTTTTCGGTTGTAATAACACTCTATTATTTGTTCCTGAGCTGCCATCCGTATTAATGCGGCTTCTCTTTTTTGTTCGAGTAAGTCCAGATTAATGCTCAACTCGTCGTTGTTTTCATCCTCTGCGACTGTTGTAAACCTTATGCTTGGTTCGCCAATCTCCACGGGTATTAAGGCTTCTGAGCCATAGACAAGTGCGAACGGAGTTTCTCCCGTGGCTATTTTTAAAGTTGTTCTGTATGCCCATAATACCGCTGGTAACTCATCAGGCCAATTTCCTTTGGCTTTTTCCAGCCGCTTTTTTAGATTGATGATGATGATTTTATTCGTTGACTCAGCTTGACCGTTAGCCATGGGGTGATATGGCGTTGAATTAATCCGTTTTATTTGCCAGCTTTCGAAGAATTTCGTGATTTGCGAGCCTATGAATTATGGGCCATTATCACACACGATCTCCTTCGGTATTCCAAAGCGGCATATTATGTTTCTCCATAAGAAGCTTTTAACTTTCTTTTCTCGCACCTGTTTGAAAGCTTCTGCCTCTACCCATTTTGTAAAATAGTCGGTTAGTACGAGTAAAACCCGTACCTGTCCTTTAGCTGTGGGAAGAGGTCCCACTATGTCCATACCCCACTTCATGAAGGGCCATGGGATATTACTGGATGCAATAGTTCCGCAGGTCGATGCATGCTATTGGCAAACCTTTGACATTTGTCGCATTTGGATATGAAATTCTCAGCTTCTTCTTCCATCTTAGGCCAATAGTACCCAGCTCTAATTAGGGTTTTTACCAAGGATCTCGCCCCTGCGTGATTTCCACAGTGTCCTTCGTGGACCTCTTTTATCACAAACTCCATTTGGTTAGGTCCGAGGCACTTTGCTAGGGGACCTCTGAACATCTTGCGATATAATGAGTTGCGAATGAGGCAGTACCGTGCAACTTTGCGGCGAAGTGCTTGAGCTGCTTTTTTATCTTCAGGTACGGTGCCATTCTGCAAAAAATTTAAGATTTCGTTTCTCCAATCCCAGGTTAAATTGTTGAAAGTTACCTCATTTCTGTCTTGGTCGATCGTTGAATGGAATAGATGAACGACAATTGCATTATCTTTGTTTGTTACTTCTGTGACTGCTGCGAGGTTAGCTAATGCATATGCTTCTGCATTTTCCTCTCTAGGTATTTGTATTACCTTCCACGTTCTGAATTGTCTCACGAGTTCTCGTGCCTTTTCCAGATACTGTTGCATTCGAGTCTCTCGAGCGATGTAAGTCCCCTGCATTTTATTTACCACCAGCTGGGAGTCACTTTTTATTATGATTTGCTCGATTGAGAGTTCTCGTGCCAGTTCTAGTTCTGCAATAACAACTTTGTACTTTGCTTCATTGTTAGTTATAGGATAACATTTGATAGCTTGTCGTGTCTTTTCACCTGTGGGTGATATTAAAACTATGCCTAAACCGACACCTTTTATATTGGAAGAACCATCGGTAAATAGGGACCATAGACCCGGATTAGCACCGTTAAAGAGTCGTAACTCTTTTTCCACTTCAGGGACAATGCTATGACTAAAGTCAACGACAAAATCAGCTAAAATTTGCGACTTTATTGTAGTCCTAGGCTGATATATTATATCATGCTCGTTTAACTCTATGGCCCATTTGGCCAATCTTCCAAATAGTTCTTGTTTATGCAATATATTCCTTAATGGATATGAAGTCACAATAGTGATTGGATGACATTGAAAATATGGTCGGAATTTTCTAGATGCCATTATTAAAGCTAAGGTTAACTTTTCTAGATGTGGGTATCTGGTTTCAGCATCTAGTAATGTTTTGCTTACATAATAAATAGGATATTGTTTAACTTTATCTTCCCTTACCAATACTGCACTTATAACAATTTCTGTGACAACAAGATAGACGTACAACCTTCCCCTTCCTTTGGCTTTGATAGCTGCGGGGATTTTGATAGAAAAGCTTTCAGATCTTTGAGAGCCTGTTGACATTCTTTAGTCCATTCGAATTGATCTTGCTTTTTGAGGACTGAAAAGAATTTAAAACTTTTCTCGGAAAATCTGGAAATAGATCTTCCCAAAGCTGCAATTCTTCTCGTTAGTCTTTGAACTTCTTTTTGATTTGTTAGTATATCAGGTATTTCCTCTATAACTTTAATTTGAGCAGGATTTACCTCTATTCCCCTGTTTGATACAATGAAACCCAAAAATTTACCTGATTCTACGCCAAAAGCGCATTTTTCTGGATTCAGCTTCATATTATACCTGCGTAAAATTTCAAAGGTAATAGAGAGGTGTTGGAAATGGTCTTCCACCCGTGTTGATTTTACCAACATGTCATCGGTGTAAACTTCCATCATTTTTCCCAGATGTTCCTGGAACATCTTGGTCACTAGCCTTTGATAGGTGGCTCCAGCGTTTTTTAAGCCAAAAGACATGACTTTATAACAATAAGTCCCCATGTTCGTAATAAAGGAGGTTTTTTCCTCATTTGAGGGATCCATTTTAATCTGATTATAACCAGAATACGCATCTAGAAAGCTTAACAATTCATGTCATGCGGTGGCGTCAATCATTTGATCTATATGTGGTAATAGGAATGAATCTTTGGGGCAAGCTTTATTTAAGTCAGTATAATCTACGCATAGTCTCCATTTTTCATTCTTTTTAGGTACTACCACAGTGTTAGCTAACCAGTTAGGGTACGTTACCTCTCGTATCGAACTATTTTTTAAGAGTTTCTGTACTTCTTCGTCAATTACTTGGTTCTTGAATGGTCCTTGCTTTCTTTTCTTCTGCTTAACAGGTACGAAGGATGGATCTTCATTTAGTTTATGAGGCATCACTTCTGGTGGGATACCTGTCATATCTGAGTGGGACCACGCAAAGCAATCTGCGTTAGCCTTTAAATAATCAATTAGCTTATCTCTTCGATTGGGGCTCAGCCTCGTGCCTATATGCACTTTTTGTTCAGGTTTTTGTTCAAACAATGGAACAACTTCGAGCTCTTCCGTAGTTGTTTTGATGTGCTCATCTTCCTCCGGTTCTTAGATGACGTCCAGTCTGGAGTCTACGTCCGTATGATTTAATGCATCTTCCATGGTGACTTGATTCACCTTCTCGTGGGTATCTTCTTCCGTATCTGTTTGACCACTTATTTCTTTTGTACCTGTTCGGTCAGTAACTTTTTCCGTACATGTTTGGCCGGTAACATCTGTTTGGGAGATTTCCCTATCCTTCGGTTCTTCCGTTTCTACTTTTTTGTTATAATGCACCACATAATTTATATTTCTAGAGGTCTACTGATCACCTCTACTCTGTCTAACTCCCCATTCTGAAGGGAATTTAATTACCTGATGTAAGGTGGACGGTACTGCTTTCATGTCGTGGATACAGGGTCTTCCCATGATTACGTTATAATCCATGTCAGTATCAACGACTTGGAATTTGGTGTTTTTAATTACTCCCTCGGCATAAGTGCTAAGTTCGATTTCTCCTTTGGTTATCACTGTGGAGTTGTCAAACCCTGATATGCCTCGTGCCTTTGGGATCGCCTGATTTCCCAGGAGCATTTCTTCCACGACTCTTAGCAAGATGATGTTAACTGAACTACCTGGATCAATCAACACTCTTTTAACGTTAGTGTCATGAATGAGTAAAGATATTACCAGAACATCGTTGTGGGGGAGCATTAGTCCGCCGGAATCTGCATCATCAAAGGTTATATCATCTGCGTCTGGATTTTCTCGAACCCGCTTTCCGTGTGTAATTGTGATTTTCGAGGCTACTTTGCAAACTGTTCCGTTTACTTCCTCTCCTCCATGTATCACGTTGACGGTTCCTTTTGGAGATGGAGGCTTCGGGGGTTCCTGCATGTTCTTCATGTATGCCTGTTTTACTTTATCACTAAACAATTCTGTTAAATAGCCTTGTTTCAATAATTGTTCTATTTCACCTTGTAAAAACCTGCAATCCGCAGTTTTGTGTCCATGATCATTATGGAATTCTCACAAGAAATCTGGATTCCTTTTATTTGGATTTGACCTCATTTCTTTAGGCCATTGAACCTTATCTCCCATGTTTCTTAATATTGAAACTAGTTCAGGGGTACTTACATTGAAAGTGTGATCCCCAATTCGTGTATTACCTCTGCGTCGTTCATCCTTTCTAGATCTAGATGAGGACTAGCTCGTATCTCTGCTTGATGGTCTATATTCTGACCTAACGTTTTCGAACCTAGGACGAGTATCTCGTCCCGAGGGTCCCATGTAAGGATCGTACCTTTTATTACCTGATTTCCTGTCTGATTCGGAACGTCTGGATCTGGTATGATCTTCATCCCTTGAACGAGAAATGATATCTTCCTATATTCGAAGTTTAGTACTGTACCTGTTATAAACATCATTCCACGTTGTAGCTGGAAACTCTCTCAAGCTTTCCTTGAGTCTTCTCGTGGCTTCTGAGCTTTTGTCATTTAGATTGCTCGTAAATGCCATGGCTGCTCAGTTATCGGGCACCCTTGGTAGTTGCATTCTTTCTCGTTGGAATCTGTCTACAAATTCACGGAGTAGTTTCGTGTCTCCTTGTTTTATTTTAAATATGTCTTCCATTCTTTTCTCGACCTTTTGTGCACCGGAGTGTGCTTTTATGAAAGAATCTGCAAGTTCAGCAAATGAATCTATAGAGTTTTCAAGGAGAAGGGAATACTAGGTTAGGGCTCCTTTGGTAAGTGTTTCTCCAAATTTTTTGACTAGGACCGACTCAATTTCTTGTTTTGTCAGATCGTTGCCTTTTACTCCACTGGTAAAATCAGTCACATGGTCACGTGGGTCAGTTGTTCCGTCATACTTAGGGACATCAGGAATTCTGAACTTCTTGGGTATAGGCAAAGGTGTTGCGCTCGGTTTCCAGGGTTGTTGAGAATATCTATCAACATCAATGCCTTTGATAACAGGTGGTACTCCAGGAATTTGCTCGATTCGATCGTTTTGATCCTTCACCTGTTTCTGCAGGGTTAGTAGTAAATTTTGTAATTCAGGGTTATTAGTCATACCTGGTCTCGTTCCGAGAGATTCGTTAGGAGTGTCATCCCTTGCTGAGTTTATCAACCCAGAATGAGGATTTTCCACGGTGACTGTGTTATTAGGAGGTGGTGTCAGTGATGCAGGTGATGTCGCTGGTAATCCCCTTGCAAATTCTTGCAAAGCTTGGCCCACATACTCTGTAATCATTTGCTTTACCTGATCTTGTTCTACTGTTTGATCATTATCGTTGTTGTTATTGTTATTATTGTTGGATCTCTCTTGGGATTGTTCCCTTTAACCGCTTGGGGATGGAAGAGGTGATGGAGTCCCATTTCTCTGCTGGTTATTGTCGTTGGGGTTCGACATAGTTCAGAGGATATCGCTTTGAAAAGCAAACAAAGATTATCAGATTCCCGTTAACGAAACCAATTTGTTTAACCAAAGAATTAGATCCCTTGACTAAAGCTTATTTTTAGGAATGAACACGGGTTACTGATAATCAAGGAAATAATGATAAATAAAAAGGAGTAAGTAAATAGACAATAGTATGATGCACAGAAAAATAAAGAGTATAGTATTCGTAGTCCAGATGCCCCTTACAAGTTAACCTCTATTCCCTTATATAGGGAATTCTTCAGTATAACGTCTACCTCTTGCAATGATAACACATTAATGACTAATTATTACATTAATGTAACGTTACAGTGAATAACTGTAACTGTTGCGTGAAGGTTGTGTAACGTGCGGATCATTAATTGAAGACCTTTGAATCTGCCCGTAGCTCTGTCCGGATTCATTCTGACCGTGTCTCTTCTTTGACTCAATCAAGTTGAGTCTTCCATAGCTGATTAATTCGTAGGTATATAGTTTCGTGCCTCTTGGCCTCGCACCTCTTTATAGGATCATGTCCAGCTGTCATGTTTTCCTTGTTCCACGTAACTGCTGAATCATCAAGAATTATCATACATGTGAAGCTCTTTTTTACCAATAGAAACATATTAGCAGAATTTGAATTGCAGCTAACAATTCCAAGGCAAATGTGTGAGGGTACAAGTAGAAACAGTAGCCAAACAGGAGTGGAAGGGTATTCACAATCCTTAGTTATTCTTGTATGAAACTGGTTACATGGAATATTAGGGGATTGAATAAGATCCCTAGACAGAAAGAGGTTAAGAGGTTTATAAGAAGCAATAAAATAAGTATGATAGCAGCGCTTGAACACAAAATAAAGGAGCAGAAGGCTATACAAATAATAAGGAAGATCACTTCATGGTGGGATTGGCTGGCCAACTACGAACATAGTAGTAGATGAAGGATTTGGTTGCCATGGGATACTATTGAGATAGAATGCTTGGAATTGGGAAAGTCTTCTCAATTTATTCATAATGCAATCCACATTAAAAGTATGAATATGAGGTTTGATTTTACTGCAGTTTATGGTTTGCATACATTGGAAGATAGGAGATGCTTATGGAGAGACTTAGCTGATATAAATACTAGGCAACAGAGACCATGGCTAATCATGAGAGACTACAATTCCATCAGTTCAGGGGAGGATAGTCCAATTGGGAACCCTGTACAAGAACTGGAGGTGAGAGATTTCAACAGTTCCATTGAGGATATTGCTTTGGTAGAAATGAGGACCAATGGAAGGAATTTCACATGGATAAATGGGCACACGTACAGCAAAATAGACAGAGCTTTGGTGAATGCTGAGTGGATGTTGCACATGCCATACCTGGAGGTATTGGTAATGGATCCAGGATGTTCTGATCACTCACCTCGGAATATTACACTTGAAGATAATGAAGATAAAGTTCCAAACCTTTCAAGTTTCTAAATCATCTAGCTGAACACAAAGACTTCCTAGCCATAGTTCGTGGAGCATGGCAAGGGAGTAATAAAGACAATACTATGAAATATGTATGGAAAAATTGAAAAGAGTGAAACGAGCTATGAAAGATCTGAATAATACAGAGTATAGTGCAGTAGGAGACAAGATTAAACAATGCAGGAAACAATTGTGTGAAATGCAGAAATAAATGAGAAATCCTGGGTGACCTGACAATATGGTTATAGTACAAAAGGACGCAAAGATGCAATTGGAGAAATGGTTGAGGGTGGAAGAAAGTATCATGAAGAAAAACTTGAGAATGCAGTGGTTAAAGTTAGGATATGCTAACACAACCTATTTCTTTGCAAGCATGTAAAGTAGATATGCCTAGAACAAGATCAAGAACTTAATAAGGAGCAATGGCGAAGTGATACAAACAAAACAAAGTAATTGGGTTCTATAAGCAACTATTGGGATCAACAGCTAGAAGATTGCCTGCTATTAAATCCAGTAGTTATGAGGGATGGTCCATTGGTGATTAGGAAACAACAGTTACAGTTGGTAACAACAGTATCTAAAGAAGAAATATACAAGGCTCTACTAGGTATTTGTGGTAGCAAAGCACCTGGGTGTGATGGATTCAATGCATTATTCATCAAAAAGGCATGGCCTGCGGGTGAGGACAAGATAACAGATGTAGTGATGGAGTTCTTCTCAAGAGATAACATGTACCAGCCTATCAATTGCACAACATTGACCATGGTTCCTAAGGTAGCAAATCCATCCAGAATTACTGAATTCAGACCAATATCTTGCTGCACTCTCATCTACAAAATTATCTCGAAGGTGATAACTAACAGACTGCAAGGCATAATGGATGATATAGTAGATAAAAGTCAGTCTGGAAGATTAATAAATGACAACATAATAATGAGTCATGAGCTTATTAAAGGATATGGTAGAAAAGGCTTATCACCAAGATGCATGTTGAAAGTAGATATGAAGAATGCCTATGACTCTATTGAATGGGATTATATGGAGCAAATCTTAGGGAGTCTGCAAGTACCAGGAAAGTTTGTTCACTGGATTATGAGATGTGTGAGAAGTGTCTCGTTTTCCATCATCATCAGTGGGAAACATTCAACTCATTTCCCTGCTAAAAAGGGGTTGAGACAGGGAGATCCTTTGTCTCTATACCTATGTGTACTGGCCATGGAGTACTTAACCAGATTGTTGAAGACATTAAAGATGGATCCAAATTTTAACTATCGCCCTAAGTGTGTTAGGCTGAACATAATACAACTTAGTTTTGTTGATGATTTGTTAATGTTCTGTAGAGGTGATATTATATCTGTGAAGCTATTATATCAATGCTTCCAAGAACTCTCACAAGCTTCTGGATTAGTTGTCAATGCTGGAAAAAGCTCCATTTATTTTGGAGGAGTCAGGGATGACATACAACAGGAAATACTGCAAATGCTAGGTTTCTCCAAAGGGACTCTTCCAGTGAGGTACCTGGGGGTATCTTTGAGTACTAAAAGGCTATCACTGGTGCAATGTCAGCCTCTTATTGAGAAAATGTTAGGGAGAATACAATCTTGGACTACTAGATTACTTTCCTATGCAGGAAGAGTCCAATTTATTAAGAGTGTATTATTCTCTATTCAAGTGTTTTGGTCTCAGATATTCCTACTGCCCAAGAAATTGATTCATTTGATTGAAAGCATGTGTAGAAGGTTTCTATGGACAGGAGGTGCGGAGGCAACAAAGAAGGCACTCCTAGCCTGGGACAGATTTTCTTGGCCAAGAGCAGCAGGTGGATTAAACTTGTTAGATATAGGCATATGGAATAAAGCAGCTATCTGCAAGCTACTTTGGAATCTATGTAAGAAGAAAGAAAAAATGTGGGTTCAATGGGTTCATGTGTACTTTAAGAAATATAATTCAATGTGGGGAGATGAACCAAAGCAAGCATCATGGGTGATCCAGAGGATACTTAAATACAAGAAATACTTTGAGAAAGTTGGCTACTCAGAAGAAGAGGTATTCAGAATGGAAAAATTCCCAACCAAGGCTATGTACTTGAAACTTAGAGGAGATTTTAGCAAGGTACCATGGAGAAGGTTGATATGCAACAATGGTGGGCTACCTAAATGGATATTCATCTTACTCCTGGATGCACATAGGAGACTACTAACAAGGGACAAATTGAGGATATGGGAATGCGTGGAAGATGTTACGTGCCCACTGTGTCACACAGAAGAAGAAACTATTGACCACCTATTCTTCAAATGTTCATTCTCAACACAAATATGGGCAGCAACACTGGAATGGCAAAGGGTACATAGACAGGTGATGACGTGGGATCAAGAATTGGAATGGGTCGAACAACATTGTAAAGGTAGAAGTTCCAACGCTGAAATTTACAGGATGACACTAGCTGGAAGTATACACTATACATGGCAAGAGAGGAATACACGAATCTTTCAAGAAACACAGAGGAATGTTGAAATAATCTCGACTGTTAACATAGGAAATACAATGTCGAGGGAATTTGAAGCAACGATTGAACATAAGGATACTAGAGTTAAATTACTATCCTATTGTTCATATAGATATGTAAAAAGGTAGTTATGAATAGATAGGAGTAGGGGGAAAGGAAGAGATAGCTGAATCTGGGACTTATGTCCAAATCAAGCTATAAAGAGAATCAAATGTGTAAATATTACATGGTAAATAAAATTGTGTAGTTACCAAAAAAATATTGTCAGTCAATCTTCCCTTCCAATTTACATGATCTTTTTCTATATTTTAAAATATTTTAGAATATTTTTTACAATTTTATTTATACTATACATTATCTTATTCGAAAATCACTTTTTTGAAAAGCATTTTTGAGAAAAAATACACTTAGAAGAAATTTTAAAGCTTGCTCAGAATTGCTTTTCAAATTAATTAGTCAAACACAAACTGCTTCTCATCAAAAGTACTTTTCAAAATAATCTAATTTTTGCAGTTTGGCCAAACGGGCTAGTATAACTAATCTTGTTTCTATTGAGTATGTTTGTAACGACTTACCGGTCGTTTTGAGATCTAGGACGTCGTTCGGCGGTTGGAGGCCACAAGCAGCTTCACTTTAGGTATTATGACCTGCATTCGTGGTCGGAATTGAATTTCGGGAAGTTCGGAGTTGATTTGGAAAGAAAATTCTCATTTCGGAAGCTTTAAGTTGGAAGAATTGACTAAAGTATGATTTTTGAGTAAACGACCTCGGAATTGGGATATGAAGGTTCCAACAGGTTCGTATGATGATTCTGGACTTGGGCATATGTCCGGATCGGGTTTTGGATGGCTTAGGAGCATTTTGGCCCCTATTGTGGAAGTTAGTATTTTGAAAGAATTTCATAAATTTGGTTTGAAGTCATTTCAATGTTATCGATGTCCGTTTGGGATCCGAGTCTAGGAATATCTCCCTATGGTGATTTGGGTATTGGGAGCGTCCGTAAGTGGATTTGGAGGCTCGCATGTCATTTTGGGGTCATTTGGCGAAAGTTAGAAATTTGAAGGTTTTTGAGAAGTTTGACCGGGAGTGGACTTTTTGATATCGGGTCCGAATTCCTATTCCAGAAGTTGGAGTAGGTCCGTAATATCATTTAGGAATTGCACGCAACATTTGGTGTCATTCCGAGTAGTTTAAGTATGTTTCGGCGCGTTCGAAATAAATTTGGTATGTTCGGGTGGGACCCCGGGGGCCTCGCGTGTTAACCGGACGAGGCTTAGACCAAGTTTGAACTTGGAGAGAATCAGTTGAAGCTCCCAACTTCTGGTGTGATCGCACCTGCTCTTGGATAACCGCAGGTGCGAGCTCGCAGAGCGGGGCAGGAGTCGCAGAAGCGAAAATGCATGGGCTGGACAGGCACCGCGGGCGCGAAGAATTTGGTCGCGGATGCGAAGACCGCAGGTGCGAAAAATCCACCGCAGGCACGAAAGATTTTTCCGCGGGCACGAAGCCGCGAGCGCCAAGGTTTTTGTCGCGGACGCGTAGATCGTTGGGCAGTGAGTGTTTAAAGCGGGGGTTTGAGCATTTTTGCTCATTTCTTCATTCTTGGGCGATTTTTGGAACTTCTTGCGAGGGGTATTCACCTAGAAACTTGGAGGTAAGTGAATCCCACCTATTGCAAGTTATTTAATTGGATTATAATAAGATTTTAAAATGGAAATTCATGGGAAATTAGTAAATTTAGGGTTTTGAAGAAAAACCTAGAAAAATTATATTTTTGGATTTTTTACCACGAAATTGGACATGGAACTTGGAATAAATTATATATTTGAGTTCGTGATGTTATGGGTAAAGTTTATCTTCAAAACTTTTCAGAATCCGGGGACATGGGCTCGATGGTGATTTTATCAACTTTTCGCGCGGAGTTGGAAAAATGCTTAAATTGAACTGTTGTGAGTATTAGAGTATATCTTTATGGGTTTGCACATTTATTGATTAGTTTTGGAGCGTTGGGAATCGGTTTGAGTGGTTGGAAGGGCTTGGGAGCCGGTTATGGAACTTCGAAGCAAGGTAAGTCTCCTTTCTAACCATGTAAGAGGCAATTTACCCCATAGGTGAACCAAATTAATACATGCTTCTATTTGTAGGGGCTACGTACGCACGAGGTGACGAGAGTCCGTACGTAGCTACTAATTATGCCTATGTTCGGGTAGTTTTAGACTTACATCATGCCTTGTTGATAGTGTCATTTTATGTTTATTGTTTGTCTTGAGACGGAGCGAGAGTTAGTTAGCTTATTAGATGTTTGAAAAGAGTTGAAATTAAGGAAAAGTTGAGAACTTAAAAGTTTTTCATTTGAACTTCGTATTTTGAAAAGAATTGAGGAATACTATAATAATTTAAGGGATCTATGTGAAATTGCGTCGCAAGTATGATCCACGAGCTGGGTAATTCCTTAAATTTATATTTATGCGTCACACGTATGATTCGCGAGCGGGGTTTTCCCTTCTACTACTCTTATGGGATTGGGTTGTTCGTCTCGACAGGATTTATGTACCACACTCTTATGGGATCGGGTCGTTCGCCTCGAAAGGATTTATGTACCACACTCTCATGGGAGCGGGTTGTTCGCCTCGACAGGTTAATAGATGCATCTATGGTTCGCGTCGTTCGACCCCCGGCAGTGCACAATTTACTTTTATGTTGGATCGGGCCGTACGCCTCGGCATTTCCTATATATATGCTCCGGTTACGAAGGGAACTTGCTAGTTGAGAGTTCGAGTAAAATTGTGAAAAGAGGAATTGTACCACGTATTTCATACATGTTTATTCCATATATTTACTCTGTTTCATATTTATTCATTTCTTTATTGTACCTGATATTATTGGACTACTAGTAAGTGTCCGAGTCGACCTCTCGTTACTACTTCTTCAAGGTTAGACGTGATACTTACTGGGTACGCATTATTTTCGTACTCATACTACACTTGTTGTACATTTTGATGTACAGGTACATGCATGTTCACTGGCCTTGTGGTCGCAACGGAGGGGTTGATACGGGGACTTAGGTGAGCTGCATCTTATGAGATGATCCGCAGTCAACAGAGTCTCCTTCAGAGTACTTGTGTTTTTATTTCTGTCCAAATTTGTATTCCGGATAGTTATTATATTTGCAATTGTGACATGGGGTTCTGAAATGATTATGAGATATTTAGTATTGAAACTGGAAAACGTTAATATTATTCCTTAAGGTTTATTTGTTACTAGTTACATTTGAAAGAAATTTATGTTTTTCAGAAATACTAAAATGAGAATTTAATTAATTATTTAGTGTTAGCTTGCCTACAGTGGTGTCCGGCGTCTTCACGACCTTTTATGAATTTTGGATCGTGATAATATTGGATGTAGAGAATTGACGTTTTTCACATTGATAGTAATTAAGTTTGAATGTGATATACGTATACGTAAATGATTGCGAGTTAATTTGTGTTGAGATTGTCTTTAATACAAGTGATATGGATTGAGTTTTAGTGAAGTTAAGTAGTTAACTCACTACTTAAGCAACATCAAATTTTTAGGCTTTAATTGGTTGAAGCTCGTTATTAAAACTAAAAGATTAGTTTTACTTAATTCGAGGATAATTAATATTGGAGTAATGTATTTTATCAAATAACGAGCCTCTGATCCCTTGTAGTTTACGTAAAAGCACGCACGATTACTAAGGTTACTATTCCCTCCGGTTCACAACAAGTGATCAATTTACTTTTTTATTTTGGTTCAAAATAAGTGTCTATTTATATAATCAAGAAAGAATTCAATTTACTTTTACAAAATAACCCTTATGTACATATCCCTAAAAAGTTTTCTTACTCCTCACATTAAATAGTTAATTAGGAGTAATTTAGTCATAATAAGTATTTTGTATAGAATTTAGTATTTTCTTAATGAATATGCTAAAAATAAACTAGTCAGTTATTGTGAACCGGAAGGAGTATCAACTACCATCATTTTTCTGAGTTTAATTAATGGAGTTAATTTGTAACTTGTGCATGTCCTCTCTGCACTTACTTATATTTTGGACAAATATATTATTGTCGTTTCGGAGATTCTAGGTCACATGTTTGACTCCTATTCAAGGGTGGAATTAGGGATGTAATTTCAGCTCAATTCGTCGGAAAATTATAATTAATATATATAATATTATAATTATTACTTTTTAGATATATATATATATATATATATATATATATATATATATATATATATATAATATAGGAAATATATATAATATAGGAAATATTTAAATTTATAGCTTCCTCGCGTCCTATTATTTAATACTTCCTCCGGTCCAAAATAAGTGATTTTTTGACCTTTTTTTGTGGTCCAAAATAAGTGATTTTTTCGGATTTCAAGAATGAATTAATTATTTTTTCCTTCATTGCCCTTGAAGTGTAACGACCCGGCCAGTCGTTACGTAAAATTTGCATAGTTATTCATGTTTCTGCCTTGTTTAGTTGTTTATGATGTGTCGGAGTCGGGTGGTTCGGGCTCAGAGTGGTTGTAGTGAGGATCGAGACACTTAGTCTCTTTAAATAGCCTTATAGTTGGAAAAGTCAACTAGGGGTTGACTTCTTAGTAAACGACCTCGGAATGCGGATTTTATGGCTCGGATAGGTTCGTTAGGTGATTTGGGACTTAAGAGTGTGGTCGGAATGTGGTTTTGATGTCCGATGTAGAATTAGGCTTGAATTGGCGAAATCTAGTTTTTGGCGATTTCCGGTCGGCAGTGAAAAATAGGCTATCAGGGTCGGAATGGAATTCCGAAAAGTGGAGCAGGTTCGTAATGTCATTTTGGATATGTGTGCAAATTTTCAGGTCAATCGGATGTGTTTTGGATGGTTCCGGCAAACCTTGGTGAAATTTAGAAATTCCAAAGTTCATAAGCTTGAATTTGATGTGATTTTGGTGTTTTTGCGTTGTTTTTGATGTTCCGGGGGCTCGACTAAGTTAGAATGAGGTTAGGGGACGTGTTGGTATATTTGGTTGGGGCCCCGAGGGGCTCGGGATTAATTTCGGATGGTTAACGGAGGTTTGGACTTGGGAATTTGCAGCAAAGCTGCTGCTGGTGCCATTTTTCTCGTGTGGCCGCACCTGCGGATGGGGAGCCGCAGGTGCGATGGTCATTGCGCAGGTGCGGAAGAGGGGGACCTGGCCAAGGAGCGCAGGTGCGGACGCCTGGTCGCGCCTGCGAGCCCGCAGGTGCGAGAAGAGGGTCGTAGGTGCGGAAGTCCGGACTTAAGTCATTTTTGCAGGCGCGCACCTAGGACCGCAGGTGCGGGAAAATCTTCCGCAGGTGCGGCAGTCGTTGGGCAGAAAGTATAAAAGGGTGCCTTCGCGAAATTTCACCCATTCTTCACCATTTGTGGACCGGTTTGGAGCTTTGAGCAGTGTTTTTCAGAGGAAATTGAAGGTTATCAATTGGGTAAGTTACTTGGACTTCGTCTCTTGTGTTTGTGATGATTCTTCTACTGTTAGTCATGAAATTGGTAGGAATTAAGGAAGGAAAATGGGTAATTAGGGCTTATGATTAAGAGACTTTAAAATGGAAAGTTGAGGGGTCATTAAGACTCCGATTTCAGTGTTCTTGGTATGTATAGAATCGTGGGAGGATGAGGATTCTCGTGGTGTAAATTTTATCGAATTCCGAGACGTGGGCCTGGGGGCCGGGTTTGGCAAATTTCGGGAATTATGTCTAATTTTGATAGTTTTCGATTGGGGTTCGTCTCCCTAGCATATTTTGATGTTATTAATCTGATTTTGATAGACTCGGAGCATTTGGGAGCCGATTCGAGGGGAAAGAGCATCGCAGAGGAGTTTTGGGCTATTTTGAGATAAGTAACGATTGTAACTCTAGACCCGAGGGTATGAAACCCCGGTATTTTACATTGTTTTGATAAATGAGGTGACGCACATGCTAGGTGACGAGCGTGTGGGTGTGCACCGATAGGGATTGTGACTTGGTCTGTCTCGTAGCGGCTATTAAGCCGTATAATTGATTTGAAATCATGAAATAACCTGTATTTTAGAGACTTATACTTACTTATGGGATGTAAGTCATGTTTGGGGTCTTGTGCTCATGGGTATTTTTACACTATTCTCGCACTATGTTAGTAAATAATTTGTGAACTCAGTCATGCTTACTACTTGTTGCTATTTTCACTGTTATTATATTGTTCAGAGTACTGTGAGGTATTTTGGGCAAAGTCAGGTGATGTTGATATGAGTTGCCCGAGTGGCTTGAGAGGATGACTGAGTGAGGCCGAGAGCCGAGATTATGAGGATAGTTATGGATCGGGTTGCACGCCGCAGCAGATATTATATGGATTGGGCTTCGCAACGCAGCATATGTTTATTGGATCGGGCTGAACGCCGCGGCAATTTAGTGCTTGGGCTGTAGGAGCCCCTCCGGAGTCTGTACACCCCCAGTGAGCACAGTCGACTATATATATTGGATCGGGCTGTGCGCCGCAGCATATGTTATATGGATCGGTCTGCACACTGCATCATATTTTAGTTGGATCAGGCTGCACGCCGCAGTAGTTTTGTGGACATCTGGTACTTGTTGAGTGAGAGTTCTTAGTGTGAGCATGAAATACTGATATTGGAATTCACGAGTGGCTGAGAGACCTTGATATGAGTGATACTATGCCTGAGACGCCGTTGCATTGTGAAATTTACTATTTTTCTCACTGTTCTTTATACTAAGTTTTTTTTAATAAAAGATGAATCACGGTTTATGAAATTCTGATTATAAATGCTCGTCTCTGCACTCAAGTTTTTAGTTACTTTGATTACTTACTGGGTTGGCGTACTCACGTTACTCCCTGCACCTCTGTGGGCAGATCTAGGTACCGGACCAGCTCGCTAGTTGACTTCTCGTGTGCTTCGGAGTTGATCAGGGATCGAGGTAGTTGCTCAGCGTCCACATATGACCTCCTTTCCTTTCCTATTCCTAGATTTTGATGTTTTTGGACCTGTATTAGTGGCAAAGTTACATTTTGATACTTTGTATTGACTGTATTAGATGCTCATGATAGTTGACTCCCGAGGTCTGAGAGCGGTTTAGATTGCTCGTTTTGGTTGTTATTCTTGTTGACCCAGTCTTGAAAGTAAATCCTTATTAGTATATGAGAAAATATTTATGTTAAACAGAAAATGTTGGTTTTATTGTGTTAAAAGGCTAGCCTAGTTTCACGATAGGCGTCATCAAGACCCATATTGATTTGGGGTCGTGACGTAAATAATGTTGGAGTATGTATTAGGAGTATTTATGTGAGATAGTAAAGGTTAATGTGGTCAATTTCATTGTTAATTAATTTTAAAAGGTGGATTTTTTAATATGTGTAACAACAAGCAAAAAATCACTTATTTTGGAGCGTGTGATGACTTGCCACGTCATCATGCCATGTAGGCACCATTTGGCATATATTAATGCCATGTGGAAGCTTATATAAGAGAAATGCTAGTATTTGTGAGAAGATTCTAGAGAAATATGGACATCTCTTTGGAAGACCCTAGATCCTTATGGAATTGCTAGGGAAGCCCTTAGAATCTTCTAGGCTTGTAGAAAATTCTAGAGGGTGTACTTATTTGTAAATATTAGGGACTTGTGTAACAATTAATATTAACACTTTAGCCCCTAGGAGACTAGTATATAAAGGGGGCCATCCATTTGTAATTCATCAAGAAAACAATTCAAGCTCTCTCAAATACAAAGCTTCCTTTAACAATTCTCTTGTGTTCTTTCTACCATTCTCTTAGCGATCTTGAGTGTAGTAAGGCTGACTTGGCATAGCAAGAACGTGAGCAAGTTGTGCAAGATCGTGAGTGAATTGTCAAGTGCTGCACGTGTACTTAGTTAACGACTAAGGACGTGACAACGTGGTATCAGAGCAGGTTGCAACTAAGAGAATGGCGAACGACGGAGAAATTAACGCTGCCAACACCCAAGCCAACGTCATTCAGGATGTTGCTGGCAAGAGCGGCCGTAACAAAAAACGGAATGCCACCAACAAGAGCCAGAAGGTGCCACCCGAGGTTGTGTCAAGCGAAGGGCTTATATCCCAGGAACCATCTTCCACTGAGGCGAGCGGGGATGAATTGGAGGTCCTGCCCGAGGACGTCTCGCTCGGTAAAGAGTGGGTGATGAAGATGAACGCGGGGATGGACGCCGTGGAGATCTTTGGCCAACGTTTGGGTAAGATGGAAGGCACCCTTAGCGTTCTTGAGGGGCACACTCTTGAAGAGATTGAGAATATCCTAAATGACTTGGAGGGACGTACACAGACCGAGATGGAACTAAGGCAAACCATCATTGCCTTAGAGTGCAGACTCATGGAGGCTTTAAGTACTATCGATGCCATGAAGGCAAAGATAGAGTCACTCGAGGAGCATGTCAATGATGGCGTGGCCGAGGCAGCCAACAATGTTATAATGACGAGGGAGGCCAAGATCGAGGCTCCCAAACCCCCGGTGTTCAAAGGTGTTCGTGATGCACAAGAAGTGGAAAAATTCCTTTGGCACTTGAGAACTACTTCAGGCACGGAAAAGTGAGGGACGACGAGGCCAAGATCAACACTGCAGTATTGTACCTCTCATAGAACACCATGCTATGGTGGAGAAGGAAGAGGGCCGACGTGGATAAAGGTTTATGTACTATTGGCACGTGGGATCAGTTCAAAGCTGAGTTCAAGAGACAATTCTTCCCCAACAATGTCTTGTATGAGTCAAGGCGCAAGCTTAGGGAGTTGAAGCAAACAGGGAGCATACGTGACTATGTCAAGCAGTTCACTACCCTTATGCTTCAAATTCCCAACCTGACCAATGATGACTTGTTGTTCCACTTCATGGACGGGTTACAGA
This sequence comes from Nicotiana undulata, assembly GCA_005239495.1. NCBI lineage: Eukaryota > Viridiplantae > Streptophyta > Magnoliopsida > Solanales > Solanaceae > Nicotiana > Nicotiana undulata. Next base: position 64,822 of record ML259268.1, on the reverse strand, counting down.
ATTGGGCTAAACAAGAATTACAACCTCGGCAAGTCACGGATATAGACCAAGCCATAGTGGAGGCTAAATCATTGATGGATTTCAGGCATGACAAAAATGACAAAGGCAAAGGCAAGGAGTCAAAGGTTAACAATGTCAAAGGTGGGGGAGATCGTGGCAAAGGCAAGGAGATACACCAACAATACTACAAGACTCAAGATTCCAGAAAGTCGAGTGGACGTCAGGGCTACACCGAGAAGAAGGCGCAAGCCGAGAAAAAGGGATCCTATATATGTGGAGGGCCGCACGGCTTCAGGAATTGTCCCGACCTCAAGAGCCTTAGTGCCATGGTACGTGAACGAAAGGAGCAGCCGCAAGGAGAGAATTCGGGAACCGCACAGTTGGGTATGATCGGATTATGTGGTGCTGTCACGAAGCAAGCTATCCAACCTACCGAGAATGGCAATCAGTACGTGGATCTCACCATCAACAACAAGCCCGCTCGTGCAATGGTGGATACTGGAGCAACTCATAATTTCGTGACTGAGGCTGCCGCAAAGAGACTAGGATTGAAGCTTGCTCCAACCAACTCTCGTGTCAAGACCGTGAATGCCGAGCTACAAAATGCTAGCTAATGGCGTTGGTGTCAAATTGGGACCATGGGAAGGTATGACAAACTTTATCGTAACCGCTATGGATATCTTTGACATCATACTGGGGCAAGAGTTCTTTAGACATTGTCATACTTTGATCGACCCCTACCTCCAACGTCTCTTGGTTATGGAGCGAGAAAGATCTTGCATGGTACCTACAATGACTATGCCACACAGATAGATCCAAGCACAACTATCAGCCATGCAGGTTGTCAAGGGGATCAAGAAGGGGGAGCTGACGTTCTTGGCAACCATTGCAAGTCTAGAGGAGACAAGAATTTTCAAGAGATACTGCCGCCTTGCATAGAGAAGTTGCTTGAGGAAAACAAAGATGTCATGCCCGAGGAGTTTCCTAAGCACTTGCCGCCAAGGCGAGAGGTGGATCACAAGATTGAGATGGAGCCAGGGGCTAAGCCACCCGCATTTTCCCCATATTGTATGGCACCGCCCGAGCTACAGGAGCTCAGGAAACAATTGAAAGAGCTACTAGATGCTGGTCACATTCGCCCATCAAAGGCATCTTTTGGCGCACCAGTATTGTTCCAGAAGAAGAAGGATGGGTCGCTGCGCTTGTGCATAGACTACCGAGCACTTAATAAGGTCACAGTGAGGAATAAGTACCCGATCCCACTCATTGCTGACTTGTTCGATAGACTTGGGCAAGCCAAGTACTTTACCAAGTTGGATCTTCGCAAGGGCTACTACCATGTTCGCATCGCAGAAGAGGATGAGCCGAAGACAACATGTATGACGAGATATGGAGCCTTTGAGTGGTTGGTGATGCCCTTCGGCTTAACCAATGCATCGGCCACATTTTGCACCCTTATGAACAAGATTTTTCATCCCTACCTTGATCAGTTCGTAGTAGTCTACCTAGATGACATAGTCATCTACAGCAACACCTTGGAGGAGCACATGGAGCACTTAAGGAAGGTTTTCCAAGTCTTGCGGGAGAACGAGCTATACATCAAGAGGGAGAAATGTGAGTTCGCACAATAAAAGGTGCACTTCTTGGGCCATATCATTAGCAATGGCGAGCTACGCATGGACGAGGCTAAGGTACGAGCTATCCAGGAGTGGGAGGAACCTACAAAGGTAACTGAGTTGAGATCCTTCCTTGGACTTGTTAACTACTATCGTCGGTTCATCAGTGGCTACTCAGCAAAGGCCGCACCATTGATTGAGTTGCTAAAGAAGAACAAGTCATGGGTTTGGACGGAGCATTGTCAAAAGGCGTTTGAATGTCTTAAGGCAGCTGTAACAGAGGAGCCAGTCTTGGCATTACCTGACTTTTCCAAGACATTTGAGGTGCATACAGATGCCTCAGATTTTGCCATTGGTGGTGTCTTGATGCAGGATAAGCATCCCATAGCATTTGAGAGCCGCAAGTTAAATGAGACGGAGCGGCGTTACACGGTGCAAGAGAAGGAGATGACTGCCATTGTGCATTGCCTTCGCACATGGAGACATTATTTGCTCGGGTCGAGATTCGTGGTCAAGACTGACAATGTGGCTACTAGCTACTTTCAGACGCAGAAGAAGCTCACACCAAAACAGGCTAGGTGGCATGATTTCTTGGCCGTATTTGATCATGTGCTGGAGTATAAGCGGGGCAAAGGTAACGTTGTAGCCGATGCAGCCGAAAAGCCGAACTTGCAGCAATCACTTCAACAAGGTGGGACATTCGTGAGGCTATAAAAGAAGGCATACAGCATGATCCAGCAGCCAAACAACTTACCGAGTTAGCCAACCAGGGCAATACGAGACGTTTTTAGGTCGAAGACGGCCTACTGCTTACCACAGGTCGGCGGGTCTACGTGCCTAAGTTTGGAGAAATTAGACGGCGGATCATAAGGGAGAGTCATGACACAATGTGGGCTGGTCATCCAGGCCAACGTCGCACTAGGGCCTTGGTTGAGTCAGTCTACTATTGGCCACGCATGCAAGATGACATAGAGTGTTATGTGCAGACTTGTCTTGTCTGTCAACAAGACAAGGTTGAGCAACAAAAACCTGGAGGACTTTTGGAGCCACTACCAGTTGCAGAACGTCCATGGGAGAGCGTGACTATGGACTTTATCACTTGCCTACCGAAGTCTTACGGTTTGGTACTATTATGGTGGTGGTGGATAGGTTTTCCAAATATGCCACCTTCATGCCCCCCTCACCAGGTTGCACTGCCAAGGAAGCCACGAAACTATTCTTTAAGAACGTAGTGAAGTATTGGGGCTTACCAAGGCATATTATCAGTGATCGAGACCCCCGTTTTACTGGAAACTTTTGGAGAGAGTTATTCGACATACTTGGCACGGAACTTCACTTTTCCACTAGTTTCCACCCACAGACGGATGGACAAACAGAACGGGTCAATGCCTTACTAGAATGCTACTTGAGGCATTATGTGAGCGCACATCAGAAAGATTGGGCAAGGCTCCTAGACATCGCCCAATTCTCGTATAACTTGCAACGGAGTGAGTCCACGGGGCGGACACCATTTGAGTTAGCCACAGGCCAAAAGCCACAAACTCCACATTCTTTACCAGCTGCGTTTGAGGGAAAGAGTTTGGGGGCTTATCATATGGCCAAAGGATGGGAGGAGCAGCTTGATACTACTAAGTCTTATTTGGATAAGGCAGCTAAGAAGATGAAGAAGTTTGCGGACCGTAAGCGCGTTCCACGGACTATAGAGTTGGGGACATGGTCATGGTGAAGTTTAACCCAAGACAGTTCAAGGCACTACGGGGCATGCATCAAAATCTGATTCGAAAGTATGAGGGGCCATTTAAGATCGTCTCCAAGTCCAAGGTAGGCAAGATCTCATACAAGCTTGACATGCCATCGCATCTTAAGATCTACCCTGTCTTCCATGCCAGCATGCTTAATCCATATCATGAAGATAAGGATGATACGAGTAGGGGCCAATCAAGTCGAGCACCTATGACTATCACCTCCTCGCATGATAGAGAGATTGAGGCTATCATAGATTACCAAGCCAGGAGAAAACAAGGGCAAAAAGCCACCGCTATGTTCCTCGTCCATTGGAAAGGGCAATCACCGGAGGAGGCCACGTGGGAACGATATGAGGACTTGTGGCAATTCAAAGATAAGATCCGAGAGTTTATGCAGCAACATTGCGCCGCGGTCGTCGCAATATTAGGTGTGGGAGAGTGTGATGACTCGCCACGTCATCATGCCACGTAGGCTCCATTTGGCATATATTAATGCCATGTGGAAGCTTATATAAGAGGAAGGCTAGTATTTGTGAGAAGATTCTAGAGAAGTATGAACATCTCTTTTGGAAGACCCTAGATCCTTATGAAATTGCTAGGGAAGTCCTTAGAATCTTCTAGGCTTGTAGAAAATTCTAGAGGGTGTACTTATTTGTAAATATTAAGGACTTGTGTAACAATTAATATTTACACTTTAGCCCCTAGGAGACTAGTATATAAAGGGGGCCATCCATTTGTAATTCATCTAGAAAACAATTCAAGCTCTCTCAAATATAAAGCTTCCTTTAACAATTCTCTTGTGTTCTTTCTACCATTCTCTTAGCGATCTTGAGTGTAGTAAGGCTGACTTGGCATAGCAAGAATGTGAGCAAGTTGTGTAAGATCGTGAGTGAATTGTCAAGTGGCGCACGTGTACTTAGTTAACGACTAAGGACGTGACAGGAGGGAGTATTTTGAATCCTCTTAACTTAGAAAAAATTAAGGTTGAGTCGTATCTATATTGTCAGTCAATATCCCCTTCCAGATTTACATGATCTTTTTCTATATTTTTAGACATTTAAGAATGTTTCTTACCATTCTATATATTAATACTATACATTATCTTATTCAACTTTAATTTACATATTTGTAAAACCAAACAAATGTTGTGATATTTTTCTTTCAAGCTGATCTTAATTTCCACTATTACTGTTATGTTTTAATTTCTTCACCACTAATAAAAGTTTGTAATAATATAGTCAAAATATTAGCAGTTCAAACTCGCTGTCTAATTAAATTGCATCGATCACATATAATAAAACTGAAGAAGTACTAATTATCTGTCTTATTATTTCAACTTACATAATTGATCTGTGTAAATTATTGGAGAAAGGTCAAATTTACCTTTTATTATTAAAAAAAGGATCAAGTTTATCCTCTATTATACGTTATGTGTAAAATACACCGGTATTTTACAATCGGACCAAATATATCTCTTTTCCGTTATGGTTGTCGGGGTGGATGTCCAATCCCACATATCACTGACATAGGGGTGCATTGGACTTATTTAAACGGGTCAAAATAGACTGAGTTCAATAATGAGCGAATCAATGAGCGTCTCAACCTTGGGCATATCGGACGGGTTGAATGTGCTTGGATTTATATTGCTACCTTGACATTTTGACCACGTGGCATGCCACCTTACTGTTCCAACTCATTTTATCCCTCCCTTTCACTCTTCCACCGCTAGCACTTCCTTCCCCTTCACCACTAGTGCCACCATCAACACCATTGTCAGGGGCGGATGTAGAGTTTGGTCGCTGGGTTCATTTGAACGCAATATTTTTCTGTAAAAATGTATTAAAATTGCAATAAATAGTAGGTCAGAATCTATAATTTTGAAAATATAATGAGTTTAATGCTAAAAACCTTAAAAGTTAAACCCATAAAATTTAAATCATGGATCCTTCCACCGCGACCACCGCCATTTTCACCACCTTCACCTTTCTCTCTAAAAAAACTTCCCAATTCTTTTTTTTTTCTTTTCCTTAAATCACATTTTTTACGGAGGATAAACTTAATCTTTTTCTTAAAATAGAGGTCAAATCTGACCATCTTTCCTAAATTATTTCATCCCTTTTGGGAAAGAGTAAAATTCAGTTTATCAATACAGATTCAGGAGGAGAGAAGCAAAGTATTATTCTGAAAAAAATAATCTCCATGCATGTGCAAGTCTGAATTGAAGGGCCAGAGTCATCAAGATGTAAGGAATGTACATTTTTTATTCAATCACATTTAAATAGTACAAAAATGATGAAAAAATATTCTCTAAATCAATGGAATAATATTACAGTACTATAAAATTAAATATACTATATTCTAACTTCGCGTAGCAATAAATAGAGACGGACCTATGTGTTACAGTGAGGGGTCATCGGATCTTGTAAGCTTTGGCAAAAATATTGTATACGTATATATCTTGATAATGATTAATTTAAAATACCTAGAACCCTAAACACTAAAAGCCTTTAGAGGGCATTGGTCGAATAAAATACTATGCTCTTCTCTCGTAAACTAAAAAGAAAGTACTATGCTAGTTTTTTTATTCTTTTCTCTCATTACTTGCTTACCGAGGACATAGTCCTAAACAGGAAGTTGCGGAGGTCGAGCATTAGGGTCGTAAGTTAGGAGGTAGTCATGCATATTCTTGCTGCGCGCCAGAGTGAGGATAGTCTGTTAGGATTTTGTCTTAGACTGCTAGTGGTTAATGTTGAGTTCATATTACTCTTTCGTTCCTTTTAGTGTCGGGCTTTATCTACTAGGGATTGTTTTACTTTTCGTGTGTCCTTGTAATGTTGTTATTTCTTTCTAAGGTTTATTGATGGTACTGATACACTATTCTTTTCGTCTTCTTCAGCTAAGGGTCTATCAGAAACAACTATCTACACCCCGAATAAAAATAACGTCTGATACACATTATCCTCCCTAAATTCACTAAGAATTTTATTGGATTGTTGTCGTCGTCTCAGTCTCATTGCTTACTTAATAAACGATTTAATGCTCTTAATATTGGCGCACAATTTTTTGTTTTCCCCCTCTCTTTTAGTTGAGGGACCCATTTTAGTGGTTGGCTTAAATTATTGATATTTTGAGGAACCGCCACTTGGAATGCAAAACTCGTTTAATATTATTCTTTGTCCAATTCCTTTTGGAATTCTTTTTCGTTTTTTTTCCCTTAATTAAAATGACAAAGTCCATTAAAAATTAGTAAAAAGTTAACATGCCGTACAAAGAAAATTATAAATTAAATATAGATGATAAGGTGAATGTCTATTAATAATTTGCTAAAGATTCTTCATCTTTTCATCGCCTGTCATTCAATCATATAATTTACCCTTTATTTAATCACATGATCCTTAAACAAAAGAGTAAAAACAAATAATTTACTTATTAGCTAAAAGAAGAATCAAAATGTCGTATGTAGACGTGGGTCTTGTCTTATTTTCCGTATCATTGTGCACGGTTTGCACTATTTTTTTTGTAAAATTAGCACGAGCTAATCAGTTTTCAAATTAGTAATTGAAAAATAGTCAGCGTTTATAAAATTATTGAAAAATAGTCATTATTTTACTGCAACACGAAAAATTCCAGCATAATATACTGGAGATCAGTGCAGTTGTATATGAACTTCCGGCATATTATGCTAAAACTCCAACACGCAGAAAGTTCCAACATAATATACTGGAGATTGGAGCACCTGTGTATGAACTTCTAGCATATTATGCTGGACCGGTATATTATACTGGAACTCTAGTATATTATGCTGGAATATTTTCCGAATTTTGAATAGTGTTTTCGTTCAGATTTATCTTTACCTGAAAGGTGACTAAATTTCGATTACTTTTGAAATTATGGCTATTTTTTAATGACCACTTTTAAACCTGGCTATTTTTGAATTTCTTCCTATTTTTTGTCGTCATTTTATTTTAACAAGGGCTTTAATTAGATTAGACTTGGTAAAATCCTTTCTAGATTACTAAATTTATATATGCGGCACCATATATATTTTTTTGCACTATTAGGTTATTCGAAAAATATTTATATGCAACCCTTCATAAAAGTTGGTCTATAATCTTTATTTCATGAAATTGTTTCCTAGACATTATAAAGTTCCAAAAATGAAAAGAATGTCGTATAATTGAAATGAATGAAGTACGACATTAGGGCCTGATAATTTATATCGTAAAATTAGTTTTTAATTTAATTTTTTTTTTTTTTTTTTTTTTTTTTTTTTTTTTTTGTGGTGAAAAAAGAACATATCATTCACATACCTTGTTAACTTGTTTCATGTTTAGGTACTTGTTGATCAAATTGGAAAGTCATTGGGTATTTACTTAATATTCTTAACCTTTTAAGCTTGGATAATAATATTTTTTTCACCTTTTGAATGAGATAATTAAAGTATTCCTCTAACTTCAAAACCAATGGAAAAAAACGTATTCGGTCACAATCTTACTCTAAAAGAAGCATTGCTCACAAATTGAATCAAACATCTCATTTGTTCCGAGTATTTTTAGATGTTATAGCGACGTGTTGTTATAGAAAACATATAACATAACATAAAAATTAATTCCGAAAAAAATTTAATTTTTATAGTGAACTGTTATTATATAGGGTGTTGTTAAAAGACGTGTATTAATTTTGGTCGATTTCTACAGCTAGGTGCATTGAGTTGTATTGTAAAGCAATTTGTGAGCTTGTAGTTATTTAATGTATTTTATGATCGTCGCCCATCGACATAATATTTTTTGAGATTTTAATCTTTTTAAGTTATTAATTTTTAAATTAATAATTTATATATATTTAATAACTATCGTAACTATTGGATTCAACTGATACTAGAAGCTAGCTTTGCCCAACTCTGACTCTTTTGAATGTTTCGTTTTCCATTGATATTGATGTGCTGGAACCACTCTGTTAAGAACAAAGGAGCGAGACAGAAGAATGCAAAACAAAGGAGCACAACTAATTAGAATTAAGTTAAAAGCAAATTAGGAGAAAAAATAAAACAGAAGGCGCCAAAACACCTTTAATGTTGACGGCAGAAGTTATGAAAAAAAATAAAGTAGATTATATGTTGGAGATTTGAAGTTAAAATAAAATTAAAAAAAAGGTAAAGAGTATAAAATAACATTATGGAGTAATAAGTTAGGGTATAATTGGAAAGAAAAATAGGAAACAATCCCACCACATCAAATCCGTTGTTTCAAAAAAGGGTATTTTTCATTGTTGCGGAACAATGAATTTAACAATAGAATACAATCAATTTTAATGAAACAATCAAAACAAATATTACTTTGGGATAACAATACAATACAATACCATGGGGAACAACCATCCAAACAAGCTCTAAGGCGTTAAGCGTATATTACGAGTTCGAATTATAATGTTACTAAAGATTTGATTATATTCAAATAAATAAAAAGAATATATTATTTGTTAAATTTTGAACCGTATATCACTAACCAACTAAAATATATATCCTCCGTTCTAATTTATGTGAACATGTTTGACTGCACACGGAGTTTAAGAAAAAATGAAGATTTTTGAAATTTGTTGTCCAAAGTATTTGTATGGTTATAAAAGCTTCCCATTAAGGATAAAATTGAAAGATAAAACTTAATTGTTTTCAAATTTAGAAAGAGTCATTCTTTTTGGAACCGATCAAAAAGGAAATAGATTCAGATAACTGGAATGGAAGGAGTATTAAGTAAAATATACTATTCCATTTGACGAAGTAAATGGAACCAAAATTAGCAGGAGCATGAGCAATCAAAAGAAAGGGCTACCTGATAAAAATTGTAATGAAGTAGTAAGTATTCTTTTATTGTTAATTAGAGGTCTTAGATTCGAGTTTTGAGTATAAAATTCTTCGATGTGAAATTTTTGAGTGCGACTCCAAACTTTATTGGACTCAACATGCGTTCCAAATATCAAAAAAGGTTGTCTTGTGTATTAAACTCCCGTTATGCGTGGAGTTCAATGAAGGGTCGGACCACAACAGTCTATTGTACGCAACCTTATATTATATTTTTGCAAGAGGATGTTTCTTCGGCTCGAACCCGTGACCTTCTGGTCACATGACAATTGTTTTACCAGTTATGCCAAGGCACAGAAATATCGGAGTGGGGAACCAAAAAAGAAAAGGGTTCAAAAGCCTTCCTCAACCTACGAGGTCCGGAAAAGAGCCAGTCCACAAGGGTCTATCTTATGCAGGCTTATTCTGCAAGAGACTATTTTCTTGGCTCGAACCCGTAATCTTCTAATCACAAGACAACGGTTTTATCAGTTACGCCAAGATTCTCTGATATCGAGATGGGAACCAAAAAGGAAAGGGTCTCAAAAGCCTTCCCTCAACCTACGAGGTCCAGTAAAGAGTCAGTCCATAAGAGTTTATCTTATGCAGACTTATCTTACATTCATGCAGGAGACTGTTTTCTTGGTTCGAACTCGTGATCTTCTAATCACATTGTTTGCATCAAAAAGTAAATTAAGCTTTTTGCTAGACCAATTAAAAATGAAACAGATGGTAAATCTTAATAAAAAATAATTAACTCTAAATCAACTTGTATTGAGTATGAACATCAAACAGATTCGAGTTTATCTAACTCTTCTGACAATTACAAAAAGGGGCTAGCATGAATGATGGGCTTACATGTCTGATACGTTGTTCCCTGCTCATGCATATGAAGGAGGGAGGGATGTCTCTTTGAGGATGTCAAGTTGATTGTTGCTGAACCAGACGGGGAGGCCATTCTGTCTTCTCCCTTGGATCCCCCTCTCCCTGTTGAGGGTCCTTCCTTATTTATATTCCCATATTTTCATTTATTCAGTGGTCTTTAACCGACGGGTCCTCTGTAGGTTATATCCCTTCCCCCACTCCTCACGACGAGCATTTAGCCGTGCAAACCCTTCGTTGGCTCGATCTTAGGTATGACCGAAGTGAATGATGGGGTCGAACGCTACAAGTCGTGACCACGATTTGGTCGACCTCTCACTGCGTCCCTTAGTATTGTCCTTACAGACAAAATTTGACCTATACAGTTAGTCCCTCCGCCCGTTGGGGTCGCCTTCAGGCGAGTACAATGGGCAAATTTTGTCATTACGAACGTCGAAATCTGAGCATTCGGCTGTCTTTGGATGGGCACGACGTGTGGATCTCGTCTCTCTCTAAGTCGGTGCCAATTTTGGGCATGGACGCGCATTCCTCAAGAGGGGAATACGTGACGTTTCGAGGGAACATGTCAGGCCTGTATGTCAGTTGAAGTGACATTAATTCGTCAGGCATCATTATGACGCGTGTTTATGTGGTGAGTGTCACATCGTTTCCTGTGCCTCTTTCGTTGCTTTCTGAAAAGGCGGCGCTTCATTTTCTGCTTAACTGGTGCTTTTGTGCCTATAAGTAGGGACTTTTTGTCTCGATATGGCACTATCCAAATCATTTTTAAGCAGAATCCTTTGAAATCACCGGTTGTTTCTCGCTCGTTCATACTTTCCAAGAGTGCAAACAACTTTCGCGACTGCTATATCCTTCTCCCACATTCCCGACTTCTGCTCCGATTTGCAATGGCTAGTTCTTCTTCGAACCCTAACCCAGTTGTCACTGATCCGATTCCACAGAATGTTACTCCCTTTCTTGACTAGGAGACGAGTTTGGTGGAAGACGAAAGTTATCTGACGGCGGATGAGGTGGTGCCCTGCCCGGGGAAAGCTCGGAATGACTTTAACCACACTGTTGAGGAGGATCCTGCGCCGACACTATCGGTGATGGATGCGGCGGCACTTGCTGCCTTTAAAATTAAATGGGGGATCCCGGAACAT
>ML259268.1:9657-49432 GCA_005239495.1 Nicotiana undulata | reverse complement strand
GGGGGGGGGGTTGTTGTGTCACATGGCTGCTTGCTTCGCTTCTCGTCCCAAAGATGATTCCAGATCCGGGGTCGTACTTGCTCGTCAGAATATTTTTGACTTGTGTTTGCTCGTCGGTATATTGAGGCCAAGTTCCAGTTCGGATCCGTTAGATATGCACGACTTAGGAAAGCGTGTCATACTTTGTTCATAAATTACATTGCGTATGCGGCTATGTGGGTGGGGTGTGTTCACTATTTTAAGGGGTCACACAGTGGGCTATTATTTCTTACCCATAGGTGGAAGGGAAGGCCATCACGTAAGACGCGCATGTCAAACAGGGTTATGATCGTGCCAAGCGCACGTCGACCGGGACTCCGTTTCCATCATGCGTGTGACGAGCCCCATTTTATGCCATGAGAAGAGCTGATCTAGATTGGATCGACTGTTTATACCGCTTACTTTTTATGCATATTTTTTCGATTTTGAGATCTAGAGGAAACTAAGATTTTGATTAAGAAATTCCCACAGGTGGCGCCAAATTGTTTGCATCAAAAAGTAAATTATGCTTTTTGCTAGACCAATTAAAAATGAAACAGAGGGTAAATCTTAACAAAAAATAATTAACTCGAAATCAACTTGTATTGAGTATGAACATCAAACAAATTCGAGTTTATCTAACTCTTCTGACAATTACAAAAAGGGGCTAGCATGAATGATGGGCTTACATCTCTGATGCGTTGTTCCCTGCTCACACATATGAAGGAAGGAGGGATGTCTCTTTGAGGATGTCAAGTTGATTGTCGTTGAACCAGATGTGGAGGCCCTTCTGTCTTCTCCCTTGGATCCCCTTCTCCCTGTTGAGGGTCCTTCATTATTTATATTCCCATGTTTTTGTTTATCCAGTGGTCTTTAACCGACGGGTCCTCTGTGGGTTATATCCCTTCCCCCATTCCTCACGACAGGCATTTAGCAGTGCAAACCCTTCGTTGGCTCGATCTCAGGTATGACTGAAGTGAATGATGGGGTCGAACTCTACAGATCGTGATCACAGTTTGATCGATCTCTCAATGCGTCCTTTAGTATTGACTTTACGGATAGATTTTGACCTATATATACATGACAATAGTTTTATCAGTTACGCCAAAACTTTTCAATATCGCGACGGAGAACCTAAAAAGAAAGGGGCTCAAAAGCCTTCCCTCAACCTATTCACCCAATGCCAAAACACACTAAAAAAAACTTAGTACTCGTGAGTCGTGACACAAACCCCACCACGCAACTTCCTCTAAAAATCAGAAAACTGTAGCAAAGTAAGTGTCGGTGGCTCGGCACCTAATTGTCAATTTTCAATTGCCAGCATTATTAGTAGTCACATTAAAAGCACAAATTTTTTACTAATAAAGTATTAAAGTAGTGTCTACCTGTGACATTCACGATAAAGCTAATCAAGAAAAAGACTCATACCCCACCTCATTTCTTGCCACGTACATAGCGGTGCTCTCTTTGTTTTCTCCCTATGAAATGAATCTATCCGTTGTTTCCTGTATTGGGTCTCTACATTTTGACATAGACACCCCACCCCCACTATTTACTCCTCACAATCAAGAATTATTAATACTATTATTATTATAGCAGTAAATTAAATTCACTTCAGTGGTAGCTGTAAGCTGCTGTATGCTTCTTTGGTCTTATTATATTTTCTTTCCTATAATTTTTACTTAATATTTTTGGCGTAATGGATAAAGTTATTATAATCTACATAAAAATATAAGATAATTAACAGTTATTATCGTGTGGTCAGGAGGTTACGGGTTCGATCGCCTACTATACATCCTTGTGATCGGCCCTTGCATATTCAGGATATCACGAGTTTGGTATTTTTGTGATTCGACCTTTTTTTAACCTGTATAATTATAGTTTAATGTATCAGATTATCTTTTATTTTTATTTTCAATACTTTGATATATGTGTTGTTGTTGATTGATAATATATGGAGATAGGTGTCCCCATGTGAGATGCTTTTACTGAGGCTCATAATCATAATGGCCCCTCTTTACTCCTCTTCCTGCTACTGATTCTTTTATTTCTCCTCTTCTTTCTCTCTTTCTTGAAAAAAAGACTTCTTTTTTCCTTGTATTCCTTTCTTCTAAGTTCTTTTTGAGCATTTTAAGCCAACCCCTTTTCTTTATTTTGCTTTATAATTCATCAGGGGTTGAGCCAAATTTGTTACAACAGAAGCAGAAACACGAGAATGAGAGGAGGTGCTATAGCTGGTGTTTTTATGCTTCTTTTCCCTATTTTCTGTGCTAATCTTTTCAGCCATGCTTCCCCCACCATTCTCAAGGTAATTTTCTTTTGTGTTTTTAATCTTTTCTTTAGATTTTATATCTCTTTTTTCTGAATTACCCACATAGTTAATTTAGCTTTGTTTTTCTTTTAATGTACTTTTTTTCTTCTTGTTGGTCTTTTGGGATTTGACTACAAATGGTAGATGGAGAAAAAGGGTGAAGGAAAAAACAGTAAAAATATAATCTTGAAGTGAAAAAGGTATAAATTTTGATTTAAAAAAAAAACAGTAAAATTGTAATCTTGAAATGAAGGTATGGAAAAATTTGATTGAAAAAAGCAGTAAAAATATAATCTTGAAGTGAAAGTGGTTGTAAAATAAGGTATGTGAAATTCTGATGAAAAGCGTCATTTAAAATTGCAATCAATTAAAGAGGGGAGGTAGGGGGTAGGTTTTACAAGATTTAGATCTTAGAGTTAGGCATACAGTTTGTAATGTAGGTTTAAAGGAGTGGACTTTTCTACCTGAGGAAGAAAGGATGAAATCTTGAATTTTTGGTGGATATGGCAATTGAGGAAATTTTCTGAATATGGAAATTGGGGTTTTGTTTACTACTACAACAACAACAACCCAGTAAAATCCCACCAGTGGGGTTTGTGTACGCAGACCTTACCCCTGTCCCAAAGGGGTTTTGTTTACTAGCACTAGCAGTGTGGAAAGAAAGTTGAATTTTTGTTAGGTGGATTTTGCTGATTTAGTAGTATTTTTTGATATCAAAATCCTTCACAAGATGAAGCAGTAACTGACCAAAAAACTATTATTTTGGTATAATTTCTAAATCTAGCAATTTTTGACTAATTTGTGTTTAAGGAAGTGTTTGGTGAGTCATTGAGTTGGATCTGTTGACTTGGACTAGTTAAGTATCATTTGTTTAATGGTTTTGTTTCAATATAAGCCTATCTTCATGCCACTTGCATGGTTTACAGGAATGTGAAGTTTGGATCTATTGACTGTACAGTCTGTATAGAAGAATTCTTTAGTCAATGAAAAGATCTGATTTTTGGTATAAAATTTATTTGTTTGGTAGATCAACATGGTAGAAGATGTTGCTATTTCCCAAAACTATAATAATATTAATAAAATTCTGTTTGGTGCAAGATGATTATAATTTATACATCTCTTTCAAAGAGAAAGCATAATTTTCTGGGAAATACATCGCGTGGAGATGCATATCCAAGCCCAATGAAAAGGAAACATCATTCCTTTTTCCTGCGGTCAGATGAACCGAGCAATTAACGCAACTATTTCTGTCCATGGTTTTGGCTTCAAATCTAAAGTTAGTAGATCTGAAAATAAATATCTTGATTTAATGTTATACCATGGTTTCTAAAGTTGCTTCCTTGAGTGAGGTCTTAAATTTATGCATCGCATAAAAGGATTGAAAAGGGGTAACTAACTTGAGTCTGTAAACTTTTCTGAATAAAACTTTTATGAAGGAAGTTGGACTAATCAACGTATTTAGATTCTTTTGGTTCTGATTCCTAAATTTCTTTGTATCTCTTTGACAAACTTTAGGAATCTGGTAAATTTGTGTCCATATAAAATATTTTGTGTGCTTTGAGTCGCTACGTAATTTGACTTAAACTCTTTAGAAAAATTTGATTGTATAGGCTTATTTGCATGTGCAGGATTTGAATGCTCCAAAATTCAGGCACTCACGTCTTGCGAAGAGTGTTTTACAACGCCAAACGGTGCGTAAGACCTTATTGATCACATTTCACTTGTTCCTCTTAAATTAACTTCTGTTCTCCTGTCGATGAGTTTTTGTGTCTTGCTTGGTTTCTTCTTTTTCTTTAGTCCAATGAAGAACAGTCTGAGCTTTGGACTCCTTTGGCGCACCAAGGATGGAAACCTTGTACTGAATCTGATGCAGCCTCCAGTGAGTATCTATGGATCACATCTTTTATTACTTCTGAATTTTACATCTAGTTCATGGCTCGGTGTTCAGCAATCTCTCAGTTGAGCATCAACTTAATCTTGTTATCTAATTTTCTAATGTCTAATTACTGTTCCTTGCACTCCGCAGCAGTACCTGAAAAGTCTGAGGGGTACGTTCAAGTTTTCCTTGATGGAGGACTAAATCAACAGAGAATGGGGGTGCGTTTCGCATTTCCTTTGTTGAAAGTTTCTTTAATGATTAACTCCATATATTATAAGATTTGACCCTTCATTACTGACATCTATATTTCTTGGAAAAGATTTGTGATGCAGTTGTTGTTGCCAAGATTCTGAACGCCACACTTGTGATCCCTCAGTTGGAAGTAAATCCTGTTTGGCAAGATTCTAGGTATTTTTAGTTTATTGCTAATATTGGTTTAGTTTCAACTTTTAAGTATATATACAAACTTATCGTCCTCTTTCATACAGCTCATTCATGGATATTTTTGATGTGGATCACTTCATCAATGTATTGAAAGACGATGTATCTATAGTCAAAGAGTTGCCTGATGAATTCTCTTGGAGCACACGAGAATATTATGGCACAGCTATTCGACCTACTAGAATCAAGACTGCTCCAGTTCATGCTTCAGCAAATTGGTATTTAGAGAATGTTTCACCTGTCCTGCAGAGGTTAGTTACATGATCGATTTCTGTTGAAGGTTTTGGTCTAGTTGTATGGTAGTCATGTGACCTATATTAATTCGTAGTATATTAATATTTTATAAATGGATCAGTTACGGAATTGCTGCCATAGCGCCATTTTCTCATCGGCTGACCTTCGACAACATGCCCAAATACCTCCAACATCTACGATGTAAAGTCAACTTTCAAGCATTGGCCTTTGTTCCTCACATCAGACATCTCGGGGATGCGCTTATCAATCGCCTCAGGAATCCTCCCAGTGAAGGCAACATGGTTAGTAACAACTACCTCAGAGAGGTTACCGATCTTAGGCCCAAACAAGGAGCAGGCAAGTTCGCTGTTCTCCACCTTCGCTTCGACAAGGTAAAGCGTCTTTGTACTGTTATCTAAATTCTAGTAGTATATTGCACTGTCTAGCTATGCTGCAATATCTCCCGATTTAATGTCAGTACTTCCACTTTCCTGAAAAGAAATGCCTGTTAATGGCAATATATACTCTACTTATTTATTGATGATTTTTTTTTCTCGGTACTCTCTTTTTCTGTATTTTGTGTTTGCGAAATTTTATCTCTATTTAGAATGTGATATTTTAAAAAGCTTTTGGCTTGTAATCTCTCCAGGATATGGCTGCTCATTCAGCCTGTGATTTTGGTGGTGGCAAGGCTGAAAATCTGGCTCTAGCTAAATACCGGCAAGTAATTTGGGGAGGAAGGGTCATCAACTCTCAGTTTACTGATGAAGAGTTAAGGAGTCAAGGACGGTGCCCATTGACTCCCGAAGAAGTTGGATTGCTGCTGGCAGCTTTGGGATTCGACAACAGCACTCGCCTATATCTTGCCTCCCATAAGGTGAACACTGAAACCCTTTCTTTAAGGTGCTAAATACTTGAAGTAAAGCCCTATATCTTTGTGTTCTGAAGCTTTTCTTTTGTTCATGTCTTTTCTAGGTTTATGGCGGGGAACGCCGTATTTCGGCCTTGAGAAATTTGTTTCCCCTTATGGAAGACAAAAAGAGCCTTGCATCTTCTGAGGAAAGAGCTCTTATTAAAGGAAAGGCTTCCTTATTAGCTGCAGTTGATTATTATGTGGGCATGCACAGTGATATTTTTGTTTCTGCCTCCCCTGGAAATATGCACAACGCAATGGTAAGCACTTTAAACAATTCATCTTCTAGTTTCAGTTTAGCTGCTGTACTGCACTTCAGGAATCTATTTCATAAGATGTAAGAGATAGGTGCATATACTGTGCCACTGGATTTTAAGAAGTCGGTTTGGCCGAGTGGTTAAGGCGTGTGCCTGCTAAGTACACGGGGTTTACCTGCGAGAGTTCGAATCTCTCGGGCGACGATTTCTTTTGAAGGGGAGCCTTGGCGTAACTGGTAAAATTGTCTCCATGTGACCGGAGGTCACGGGTTCGAGCCGTGTAAACAGCCTCTTGCAGAAATGTAGGGCAAGGCTGCGTACAATAGACCCTTACGGTCCGGCCCTTCCCCGGACCCCGCGCATAGTGGGAGCTTAGTGCACCGGGCTGCCCCTTTAAGGTTCTTCTTTGGTTAACAACTTTTTTTAAAGCTCTCGATTGCCTTTAATTTAGTGTGTTCCGAATATTAACATGTTTGAAAAGAAATAGCTGTTGACGAACAATCGATTTGGTAAACCAAAAATTACTACTACCTGTGTTACATTTGATACCATTCTCTATTTTTTTTTTGGGAACTCATCAACTTTAAACTTCTCATTTTAGTGTTACATACTTTTGGTATGTGCAAAAGTCTCTTTTTCCCCTTATACCTCGTGTCCAGTCAAACACGGCATATGGGTTGTATACTCTCCCAGTCAAACCAAAATTTTGTTTCTATTCACAAAACTTTATGTTATATTTTTGAATCTCATGTGGTCCACACAGCTAATGAATACACATTGAAATGACAGGTGGGACATAGAACATACAACAATATGAAGACAATAAGGCCAAACATGGCATTATTAGGCCAGCAATTCCTGAATAAGACACTGAATTGGCCTGAGTTTCAAGAATCAGTAGTTGAAGGCCACAAGAACAGACAAGGGCAAATTCGACTTCGTAAACCGAAGCAATCCCTTTATACATATCCTGCTCCTGATTGCATGTGCCAAGCTTGAAAAGTTACTACTGAGATTTTAATGGTTTTGAGATTACCATATAGATCTGTATTGTTTGGACCTCAAATTATTGTTTATTATGCCTTATATAATGTAGTTAAATAAGTTGCCACCCCTTTGTTTACTTATAGGAGTATTTATGTGTTACCACGTGAGTTTTACTGTAGGGGTGGGAATATGTGTACAATATATGTATTACTCCTATGAAGAGTGCATATACAGATAGTAGTAGGCCATGTAGAAGGGTGTTTCATTTTGTTATGTAGAGGTTGATAATTATCAAATGCAGCAGTGTATTGTATTTTCCTTGATTGATTTAATGTCCCGCAGTTCAGTTTCCATTTTGAGGGCCAGTCTTAACGAGTCCGGAATCTAAATGTGATCTTTTTGGACTCAAAAGTCCGAAATAAGTGAAAAATAAACTTAGTGACCAAACAATATATAGCGTCTTTTAAAAGGGCGCTATATCTTAACGTCCGTTTAAAGGGCGCTATATATGAAGTTGATTAGTCATCCAAGTAACGCTTTAATAAATCGCGCTATACCCCTTCAAATATCATCCCTTCCCTTCCCCCGTTACAGAACACCAAATCAACCCCCTCCCCCCCTTCATTAACGACCCAAAAAATCTCGAGTGGACCTTAGCCGTCCCACAAAAAGTAAAGATTCTTTGTCCCACATTCTAGCCAAGTCTTCTCCGTTGTGGGTTGTTTGTTTCGGATTCAAATCTTCAACTTTCTAAAAAACATAAATCGAGGTACTCCGATTTGATTTTTGTCGAAACTCGTATAAAAAATGCATATTAGTTATTTTAAATGTGATCTATGTTGTTTTGTGTTTTTTTTCCCGATTAAACTGGTATGTTATTTTTATCCGGACTAAGATATTAGTATGCTAAATAATATGTAAAAATTGAGAAATCATTATTATTTTATAAAAAAATGTTAATAAGTTACTTTTATTGTTGTATATGTATTTTCGTGAATGTTTTGTGATTAAATGTATTTGTTATTTTATCTAGTTTAGATTATTTATTTGCTTAAAGACTAGTAATATAGTGTCCTTTTAGCATAGTAAAATGTGTGCCTTTTAGCGTAGGATCCCTGTAGTTTAAGTATCTCTTATACCCAAAAATACGTCAAAATAACTGATAGATCAAACACAAACTCTGTCCAATTCTAGTCAACGATCGTAAGAAAATAACATGAGAAAACAACAATATTTTCCGGATATCTTGGTGCTACTGGGACACAAATATTGTGCCTAGAACCCATATGTGAATACTTAATAATTAGTATAATTATAAAAAATAATTATTTAATTTACAAACAAACATATAAATAATAAAACTAACATGTAAAATAATAAAACTAACACATACTAGAATTCATGATATCTTGGTGCTATTGGGCCTCAAGTATCGAGCCTGGAACGCATATGTGAATATTTAATAATTAAATATTGCATAATTATAAAATTAATTATTTAATTTACAAACAAACATATAAAATTATAAACCTAACATGTAAAATAATAAAACTAACATGTAATTAATGTTGTTTAATTTACAATAGACGACATAGAGGTGTCGCCTATGTATCCCGGACCTTTAAGCGATGAGCTATCATAGGTCCACCCATATATGAGAGGGAGAGTTACTAAGCCAGACTCTCCGCGTCAGGAGAGTGGACGGCATGTGAGACTTTCTAAAGGGAAAAGTTCTCCATCCCCGTGTAGTCAGACGCCTGCAGGATACGGGCTTCTACAGGAATTTGGAGATCGAGCGGCTGCAACTCGATTGGTCTTTGATCACGACCCTGATAGAGCGGTGGCGATCGGAGACACACACATTCCACTTTCCCATTGGCGAGTCCACCATCACACTGCAGGACGTGGAGGTCATATATGGGCTGCCCGTTGATGGACACCCCGTTGCTCTGCCGCAGGCCATGCGAGAGCTGACATGTGGGCAGTACCTGGGCATGCTGCAGCAACTCACTAGTTTCTGGCCACAGGAGGAGACTGCACTGGCTGGGGCCAGTCGTCTGCAGTTGACGACTATCCGAGACCATTTGGAGGTATTGCACCCTGACATCGCTGGCGATACACCGGAGCTGCATATTCACCAGTACACGAGGTTGTTGCTACTCCTTATGTTAGGAGGGGTCTTGTTCCTGAACACTTCGGGGAACCTAGTCAGCTTGAGATTTCTTCATCATCTTGAGCGACTAGATGGTTTACCACAGTACAACTGGGGTGCTCCTGTTCTCGCCTATTTGTACAGGCAGATGTGCCAGGCTAGCATGGGCACCCAACATGACGTTGCTGGATTTTTGTCGTTGCCACATGTGACAACTTATTTGAATACTCTATTCGTTATAACATACCTAGTAAAATATATCTTAAATTTTACGTCAACTTTGTATGTTAGGTTTGGGCCTGGGAGCGGTTCCTGCAGTTGCATCCACCTCTACTACCATTAGCTCCGGATGTATCACCTCCGTTTCTCCCTCTAGCTAGGAGATGGGTTCTCCGGCGGGGATATGGACGAGAGTACGAGGCTCGACATAATCTCCCTTTGTGCAAGGAATTGTTGGATTTGCTGGAGGGCGCCATGTAAATGTATACCTAAGTTTACTTGGCATGTCTTCACATGTTTTGCGTATACTCATGTTTTCTATTGTTACTTAATAGTTCATCTGGACGCCATACAACGACGCGCTGATAGCTGGCTTGCCCAATTATTGCTCGGCCGACCGACTTATTTGGAGCTCTTCCGTCCCATTGATGTGCCTTGATATTGTGGAGCATCATGCCATCGAGCGGGTACTTCGGAAGTTTGGCCGGCCGCAGCTTGTACCCCCACCCCCACCTGGGAGACCACACATTTCCAACGGGATGATCGTTCCAGGGTGGACCATAACGTAGTATTTAACCGCGCTACGCTTCGCGTGTTAAAGATTCTTTCGGGTACAATACAACTTTTTGCAAGCGGGCAGCTTTTTAGGTCGACAAGACAACACACATAACGTAGTATTTACCCGCGTTGTGCTTCGTGTGTTAAAGATTCTTTTGGGTATAATACAACTTTTTGCAGGCGGACAACTTTTCAAGTCGACAAGACAACACACCTGGGAGACCACACATTTCCAGTGGGATGATCGTTCCAGGGTGGACCATAGCGTAGTATTTAACCGCGTTATGCTTCGCGTGTTAAAGATTCTTTCGGGTACAATACAACTTTTTGCAGGCGGATAATTTTTAAGTCGACAAGACAACACACATAACGTAGTATTTAACTGCGCTATGTTTCGCGTGTTAAAGATTCTTTCGGGTACAATACAATATTTTACAGGCTGGCAACTTTTCAGGTCGACAAGACAACACACATAACGTAGTATTTAACATCGCTATCCTATTACATACAGTACTAGGACTAATTTTATAGGCGTAATGGCTTTCTGGCCACTTAAATTTGTATCGGTTTGTAAAGCCAATACATGAACTTATATTTTTCCCATTTGAACACTTCAGCTTGACGGAATGAATACTAATAAACACTTTCTGTTAAATGTGTTCGCCAATCGCTCTGACATGAATGCCATGTCACATATTTGGTCTTTATTATATGACATGTGGATTTTTGGGTCCTATATTATTAGGAAAAAAATTACTCTTTAAAATTTTTAATTTATTTTTCTTTCTCTTTTTTCTCCACCATACACAACCAATAGTCCACCAACAACTCCAGACCTCAACCATTTTCAACTACCATCATCTTCTTCTTCCTATATGAAAACTTCATATTCAAATCATAATCGCCTACCACCGAATCACACCCTCCCCCCTTCACCCGCCTTTTTTCCAGTAAAATCTATTGTTGTTCCACCACCTAAATCATCCAAAAAGCCAACAAACGTTTATTTCAAAGTATTTCAATAAAGATGGATCTATATTTAGATGTTAAACATGAAGACCCAACATAAGGAGTTCTCTTGAGGGTGGTAAGCTCCAATTAGACAGTTAAACTTTGTTTATACATAAGCATCTGCTCATATGTAATTTAACATAAGAATACATCCAAGAACAGAATATGTTGTAATGCATATATTTAAGGATGTTTCAATAGCACACCAATTATAATTTGTCCACTCAATTAAAAAGGACCAGTTCCACAATTATATTTTCAGACCCATGTTTATGGCGATAAACACATGATGGTGTCTTTGTTAATATAATGTGGGCGTTCTCCATCTAGTGAGGAAATAAATATTTACCCCAAGAGAATAAAATCATTAAAGGAATAGGGAAATAGGTAAAGGAGGATTTTGCATACTTCACATGAATGATTGATGAAATGTGCAATGCTTCCAGCCCATGTGCAATGCTTCCATCCCCTGTGCAATACTTCACTTGAATGATAGAAAATGAAAAAAACTTATAGGATGGGGGAGTTCGCTTGGGAAGAAGAGAGAGGTGGGAGGGGAGGGAAAAAGAGAAGGGGAGAGAGAAAGGTCTTTTTTTTATTTTTCTTTCTTATTTATATTTTATTCTATTCTAATATTTCTTTAATAAAAATAAAACTATTCACGCACCTTGGCAGCGTGATTTGCACACAATTTAGCCATGTCAACTGTGCCACTTCCACATAGGCTTGGTCAACGGTCAAATATGTTTATTAATATTCATTCCATCAAGTTGAAGTGTTCAAATGTGGAAAATATAAGTTCATGTATCGACTTTACAAAACGATATAAGTTTAAGTGGTCAGGAAGCCATTACGCCTATTATATATATATATTCACATATTTATCAAATATCTTCCTCCTCCGACAGTGTAGTTTTCTAATAATTTTAGATTGAAATTCGAAAGTCAACGTAATAAGTTTGGTTTTTTAATCCAATACTATTTTTGATAATATGAACGGGAGGGAGAAATTCATTAATATACTCCACTGAATGTGTTAAATATCAATATGATTTGACAACAATGGTAACATCATTTTATTTGATACATTTTGCAACATAAACAAGTACATACACTTATTACAACCACATTGCGGAAACTAAACACTACGTGTATCCTTGATAGTTGGGCACATTAGGTGAACTTCCACCGGGAGCTGGATTACCACCGCCACCCAAACCAGCTGAAGGACATTTTCGACGGTCGTGTCCTGTTTGCGAGCATATACCACATCTGCGCGCATAAACGGTATCACGAATATTCATTTGGTTCCGTATACACGTTCTTTTTTGCACATGTCGCTGAAGCAAAAACTCCTTGTTACACACCATTTTAAATGGTTCCGAAAGCCAATAATGCTCAGCACACACTGGCTGCAACTGTCCACTATAGGTGTTTAAGTATGCAGCAACACTATATTATTTATCAACGTAGTTGGTTGGCCCTAAACCTGTATGTTGAAAGCACCTGATGGCATGTGAGCACGGCATGCGGTAGATGAACCATTTCCCACTAGAGTATAACCTTATATATTCATTTATGGTGTGTACATTATTTCCCCGGTTTTGACAACATTTTGGTCGTGATCATACTGTAAAAATTAAAGCCAATGTGCTCGCCGCCTGTATTTCTCAAATCTTTTCATTGGTAGTGGCATAAATTCAACACCTCTTTCCATCAATGACGTTGGAGTTGCAGCCCTTTCAACAAACCTCTCCGCCATCTGCTTGAATGGCATCTGTACCATGGTAGTGACAGGAAATCCTCGTGCACACTTCAATAACAGTTGAAAGACTCTGACACATTTGTAGTTAGAATTCCCTATCTTCTGCAACCATCCGAATGCAAAGTCCACTTTTCAGGATTATGTCGCATCAACCAATGATAGGCTGCCTCTGTAACGACCCGACCGGTCGTCCTGAGACTTATAGCTTCGCTTCCCCCATTTCTGCTTCTTTATGTGTTATTTAGCTTTATTATGTAGTATCGGGTTGGTTGGTTAGGGTATGGAGTGATTTTGGAGTGGAATGAGACACTTAGTCTCTTAATTAGAAGTTTAAGTTAGAAAAGTAAATCGGATGTTGACTTATGTGTAAACGATCTCGGATTTGGATTTTTTTATGATTTGGTTAGCTCCGTTAGGTGATTTTGGACTTAGAAGCGTGTTCGGAATATATTTGGAGGTCCGTGGTAGAATTAGGCTTGAATTGACGAAATTGGAAATTTGGCGATTTCCGGTCAGTAGTGAAAAAATTAGATATCGGAGCCAGAACGAAATTCCGGAAGTTTGAATAGATTCGTGGTGTCATATTTGACTTGTGTGCAAAATTTGGGATCATTCGGGCATGATTTGATTGGTTTCGGCGCCGATGACAGAATTAAGGAGTTATAAGTTCTTAGGCTTGGATCCGAGTTTGATCTGATGTTCTGGTGTTGTTTTGAGTGACTCGTAGGTTCGGCTAAGTTTGAATGATGTTATGGGACATGTTGGTGAGTTTGGTTGAGGTTCCGAGGGCCTCGGGTGTTTTCGAATGGTTATTACTTATTAGATGAGTTTATTTGTTGAAAACAACTGCTAATGTGCTGGTGTTGGGTTTCTGATGTAGGGAAGTGCGGGCCGCACAATATTGGCGCGGACCGTGGTAGAATTTCACAGGGGGCGACGAAATTCCGCGGTCAGCAGGGAGGCTGGCGCGGACCGCATGAAGTTGGTCGCGTCCGCAAGAAATGGGAAACTTCGTGGCCGCGGTGGGAAATTTGCGGACCGCGGTGAGGCGTGCGCGGGGGCCGTGAAAATTCGCGGACCGCGTACTGAGGATCCGAAGGGTGCACTATAAATATGGGGTTCAGAGTTTTATTTTATATTTTGACTAAGGAGCTCGGGTTGTGACGATTGTTTGAAGGTTTTTCAAGAAATTCATCGGGGTAAATGATTCTAACTCGGATTCGGCTAATACACATGAATATATCACTGATTTCATCATTTGATTAGTACTTTGGGGTGAAAATTGGGGAAAATTGTAGAAACTTCATAAAATGGATTTTTGAGAGTTGAATGTCGATTCGAAGCCGGATTTTGATAAATTTGGTATGGTTGGACTCGTGAGTGAATGGGTTTCCTATTTTTGTAAATTTTATCGGATTTCAAGACGTGGGACCGGGGACCGGGTTTGACCGAATTCGGGATTTTTGGTCTAATTTGATAATTTTCATGTGGGCTTCATTCCTTTAGCGTATATTGATGATAAATATACTTATTTTGGATAGATTCAAAGAATTTGGAAGCCGAGTCGAGAGGCAAGAGCCTCGCGGGCTAGAGTTTTTTCCTGTTTGAGGTAAGTAATGATTGTAAATCTAGTCCTGAGGGTATGAAACCCCGAATTTCATATCATTTGACTATTTCGAGGTGACACACATGTTAGGTGACGGGCGTGTGGGTGTGCACCGTTAGGGATTGGGACTTGGTCTATCCCGTAGCAACTGTAGAGTTGCATATTTTTCTTGAAACTGTATAATATTTATGTGTTTTAGAAAGTATTTCTTTGACTCGGGTTGAAAGCCATGTTTGGGCCTTGTGCCAGTACTGTTTGGATCCTCAGGAGCATTTTATTACAATCCTCTCACTATTTTGATTTGAAATCTACACTCAGTCATGATTCTACCTGTTTATTGTATAATTCAGTTTTACTACTCTATTTTGATACACAAAAATGTTGTTTTGGGCTGAGTTCCCTGTTTTTACTGAAATGCCCGAGTGGCTTGAGAGGTTTATGACTGAGTGAGGCCGAGGGCTTGATTTGTGAGGATATTTATGGGATCGGGATGCACGCCGCATCATGTTTATTATAAGCCGAGGGCCTGAGTGATTGATTCCATAATTTGGCTTGATATAGCGCTTGGGCTGAATGAGCCCCTCCGAAGTCTGTACACACCCCTAGCGAGCGCAAGTACCTATTGAGTGCGAGTGAAGAGTGACTGGGAGGCATGAGTGATGGTGAGGTATGCCCGAGGGGCTATTTATGAGTGGTTGTGAGGCATGCCCGAGGGACTGTTTATCAGTGGCTGTGAGGCTTTCCCGAGGGGCTGTATATGAGTTATGTTTTGCTTGAGGGGCTGTTTATGATTTTATTATTTTCACTCTCTTTTGCATTGAGCCTCTATTGATACTGTTGAATAAATATTTATAAATGATATTTCATCGAAACTGGATTTTAAACGAGATGGTTGACTCAATGCTGATTTGAAAGCATGTTGTATTTACTTAGATTTCCTGATGTGGACTTTATGTGTTTTTACTGCTCGTCACTACTACTCAACCTTTATTTATGGTTGTTACTTACTGAGTTGGCGTACTCACGTTACTCCCTGCACCTTGTGTGCAGATTCAGGTGTTTTCTAGATACGGTTGAGGCTGTTGGTTCTTTGTGACGCAGATTATCTGAGTTTGCAAGGTAGCTGCATTGCGATCGCAACCCTGCTTTCTTCCTCCTTTATCTTCACTTAGTTGTATTTGATTAATCCCAAACTATGTTAGTCTTGATTTTTATAGACTGTTGTAGTAGTTTCTCATGACTAGTGACACCCCGATGTCGGGATTTTCTTTCTGCACGTTTGTTTGGTTTAAATTCTTTATTAAAGGTTTTATATTGAAGAACTTGAAATTTTCCTTTAAAAGGAAACATATATGTTGTTTTGGTAATTGTGTCGGCTTGCCTAGTACCAAGATAGGCGACATCACGACAGGGTTAGTTTTGGATCGTGACAGCCTCATCTTCCTGCTTGATAGATTCCACGTGCCTCCGGAATTTATGCTCTTGGTGATCTGTTGCAGCCATCCATATTAAATCATGCAGATCCTTGTTGGGATGTGCCTTCTGAAAATTGGCCTTCAGGTACCTCACACAGTAACAATGGTAGGCATAAGGTTTTTTCCATGCATGCAAATTCTCTATAGAACTTAAAATCCCACCACGCCGATCAGATATTAGACAGATACCTTAACGCTGTTTGACAACGTGCTCTTTCAAGTGGTTCAAAAACAGTGTGCACGTCTCTTGGCTTTCATTGGAAAAAATAGAAAAATCTAAAGGAAATATTTATCCATTAGCATCTACTACAACGGCGATCAACAACTTAATATCATACTTTCCATAGACATGAGTGTCGTCTATGGATATTACCGGCCGGAAATGCAGAAAACCGTCAATTGCTTATTCAAATGACCAGAACACGTATTTGAATATATATTCTGGTATTCCCGGACTCTGCTCAAGTTTTTATTCAACAGCGGTCCCAGGGTTAAAGTGTTGCAATGCGGCCATGTACCTGAGTAGAGCTGCAAATGACTTATCCCAGTTACCATAAACAATTTCAAACGCACGTTTGCGCCCGAGAAATGCCTTTCTTTTGGTAACGGTACAACCATATTCCTGGTGGACGGATTTAATGCACTATTTGATCTTGTACCTTATGGACGCTTCAATATGTGGAATCAGGACAAGAGAAATCAAGTCAACATCCAAGTTGAAGTGATTCCAACTGAATGTGTCCATTTCACAAGTGTGGGTGCCAATGTATTTACCCACTTTCCACATACCTGTTTTCTTCTTGCTCGCACGCAACATCCAATGACAACCCGTAAACCATCTACGACAAACAACCTTGTATACATCCATACTTGACTCCCATACCGTCATCCCATGACACTCTTTTACGTTGTACATTTTCGCCGCCCTGCTTATGCGCGTTTTATCAGGAAAAAGCATGCCCTTTGCCAGCACCGTTGGTCTAGACTCATCCCACATTGCTGTCCGAATTTCATCAAAATTCCTTGTAAGGGCATCCACATCTGGCATACTTGGCAAATGATCAAGGTAGGGAGTCTCCCTTGAATGAAACAGTACTTGGGACTCGTACACTCTTGGTCTAACGGGGGGAGGGGGTGGAGCATACTCCCTCGTCAAATCAGGTCCATCATTCTCTTCCTCCTCATCACCACCCTCATCAGGGAAGGGTATGTCATCTCCGGACTCATCGGCATATTTGTCATAATCATTGTTCTCTTCCTGACTCTGTGCATCTGCCAGATCCCGATTAAATATGTCATCTTCAGAAAATTGAGTCAGGACATGAGGTTCAACTTGCTCGTTTTCACTGCGCAAACAACTAAATAATGAGCTACTCAAATTGATAAATATTTTACATATAGCTATATCACTTCACTTACAAGTCGCAATGTGTTGACATTCCATTATGGACATTATGATGTTGGTGATGATTCCCGGATGGACCACCAAGATCCAACACACCAGAACTACGCATATTCCAACTGGGCGTGGGTTCATAACTCGTAAAATTTATATGTGGCCGGTACCCCCTGTGGAATATATGAGTGTTAATACAAAATTCAATACAACGAAAATAAACATCATAACACAAAGGAAAATTAAAGTTTACCACTCGTCTTGTGGATTATGTAAAGTAGGAGAGAAATTATTTCCTCGCTCCTCATTCGCTCGTGGAGATAAGTTTAAATCAGGCCAAACTCTTTCAGTCGGAACCTGTTCGGCAAAAATCGCTCCAGAATAACCACCCGATGACTGAGGGTTATCCATGCTTTGCGCAACCTCATTATTGCAACGTCTTCAACCTTCACGTACATTTCCAACATTTTTATCAAAAGAAATTCCTGGTATTCATGCGGAGTCCTCAAAAAATCACTCAAAGTTTCATCCTCCTCGATGTTAAACTCAGCGTAACAAGCAACCCCTCGCGGAATGACAGAATACAGATATCTTCCGGTTACTTTAAGGTTCACCGAACGTTTGCTCGCACTCATTTTTTTACACAACAACGATACCAGTCTATCGTACTCCTTTGTAAGTGGCAACTTAACATGACATTGTGGAGATAAACTGTAGCTCACTGAGTTATTCGCCACCACAACCTCACCCCCCCTCCCCAATATAATAAAACCCTTACTTTTCGCTCTTCAGACATTTTGACAAAATGCTTGAGAATTTAACAAGAAGAAAAATTTAACAGGAGTTGAGAATATTTCTGAATGGATTTTTGCAAAATCCTTAACGCCTTTAAATAAGGCAATGCTCAATCTGGGGGGTCGAATTTTTTGAGGTATAGCGCCCTTCTAAAGGGCGTTGTACCCATTTGAATTATTTTTATGTCAATTAAGCACATAAGAGTTATTGGTGGGCCTACAAAATATGTATAGCGCCGTTTATAAAGGCGCTATGCCTGACAGTCTTGTCAAAGTCAAACATAGTGCCTTCATAAAAGGCATTATACATATAGCTCCCTTTAAAAGGGCGCTATATATAGTTTGGTCACTAAGTTTTTTGTTTACTTATTTCGGTCTTTTGAGTCCAAAAAGACCACATTTTGGTTCCGGACTCTAGTCTTAACAGAACACTGCAATTGTTTCTTTTCGAGGTGTGTAAATAATTTTTCAGAGTAAATGCAATAAGAGGTTTTATTTTTCTAAAATATCCGGTAAAGTTAATTTGCCTCCGTGTGACAATGAGGTCACGAGTTCCAGCAGTGGAAATAGCCTCTTGCAGAAATATAGGGCAAGGCTGTACAATAGACTTTTGGGGTCCGGCTCTTTTTCGGACCCCGTACATAACAAGAGTTTAGTGCACCGGGCTGCTCGAGATTCAGCATCTAAAACTTACAGAGTTGATACTTAAATCCGGGACAATAAATATCCATATTCAAGACCAAGTGTGGAACACAGACTGCACAAATATTATGCATACCAACTGCTGACTATCTTGAAGGATTTTGGTTAGAGAAACGTCATACGAATGCAGAAATGTGTATTTCTACTGTTAACCAGCAACAATAACCGGAGTTTTCACAAGTGGGGTCTAAGGAGGATAGTGTGCACGCAGACTTTACCCCTATCTCTGTTGTTAACCAGCATAAATGAGAAATGACACAATCCTTTAGAAGTTGCTCGAGCTGGCCAATAACCAAAAATTTTGCTGCTGGAAGGGTCAAACCGGAGACATACTAATAAATATAATACATACATCCACAACCACTAGATACTTTCTCCATTTTTATACAGGAGTGACAGGCTAAATACTTCACCATCATGGACATCAAGACAACTATCTCAATGTACCATATAACATCAAATCTGGTAGTGAGGACTAAGAATTAGTTTCACACGGTTAGTGAAAACATTGGCAGGGTCAATTGCCAGTAGAGGGCCTTTTGCCCGACTGATCGGGAGCTGCAGAATTAGGACGATTTGAACGCTGTCCATCTTGTTTATCTTTCTCTGCAATGGTAGAAGCATTACTACTACTACTACGACTAGTAGCCAACTCCTTGGACTCCGTTGGATTTGGTGGCGGCGACATCTCTTCTTCAATTGGAAGAGTTCTCTTCGAACCCTCGAGAGCAACCCCAAGAACAATGTTCTCTTCCAATGCAGGTTTTGATGATACAGATGGTTGTGTAGCTGCTAGCCTTTCATCCTCTCGTTTGGAAGGAGATGAGACACCGCCTGTTTTCTCTCTAACATCTGATGATGGAGAAGCTGCAGAATTATCAACTGTATTTCTCTTAACTTGCTTGTTGCTAGAGCTGTTCTCTGAGAGATCTTTGGAATCAACAGTTGGTGCTTCTGCAGACTTTGAATCAGCTTTGGGGATAGGTTTTGAGGTAGTTTTCACTGTCACCTTACTTGGTTTTGGATCAGACGGTGTTTTAAGGTCATCTTTGGTTTCAGCATGTGCCACTTTGTCAACTTTGGGATCAAGTTTCAAGTCAGAAATTGGCACGTCTTTAACATGAGAGTTAGCTGGAACTGTTTCTTTGACTTTAGGATCAGATGCAGGTCCGCTCTTCGTCTCAACCTTGCTATCAGGTGACGATTTCGTGGTAGCCTTTTCCTTGGTGTCTTCTTCACCATTCACACGAATTGGTCGACCTTTAGTGCGATCTTCCCCGTTGATCTTATAAGATGGCTCAATCAGTAGCAATGGACGAGTTGATGCTGCTCCACGGTTGAAGGCAGAATCATATGGTATGTTTTCCAAGTCAGCATCACTATATATTTTCTGAACCGTACGGATGGGAGTGGCAAGCCGAGCTCGGTGATGTCGAATGACTCTGAGAAGATCCAACAAAATAGCTTCCTAAAATCATCCAAGAAAAAAGAAATAGTCAAATCTAAATGAGCAAATTTCCAAACAACACCGACTAGCAATAAAGAAGCATCTTTCCTGAAATTAAAAGACCATTTGACAATTTCATCTCATCAATTACTTTTTTTTTTTTTGGGAGCGGGGCATGGGAGGGTTGCGGATGGATCATTTTACTGTTTAAATACTAAAGTTACAGAAAGCAGTGGCTTCGAATTGAGGATGGATCATTTTACTGTTTTACAAAATACTCTGGATTATAGAAATTCTTGCATAGAGGATTCCTGAAAAAGAATTTAAGTTGTAGCAGGATCTTCCTCACCTTGACACACAAGTATTCTTCGAAGTGTGACGTCTTGACAAAGCACGATATCAAGATCTGCACCAAAAAATGAAGCAGATATTAAGAGTAAAAAAAAGCACCACCAACTGAATAATATTTCAAGAATGTCAAGCAACATTTCGTGAGAGAGAGACAGACCGAGACAGAGAACATCTCGAACAGCATAAATGCCCTGTCCTTGAGTGTTCTGAGTCTCTCACTTACCTAACCGATATAAGCACACACACACACAGCAACCAACAATTGGTGTCGTACGCAAAATGGATGGGTCAGTCATAACTCCAAGTGTTGACTACCCTTGTTCTGAGTCTCTACCTGCATTAGGTAGGGTAAGGTCTGCGTACATACTACCCTCCCAGACCCCACCTGTTGGGATCAAACTGGGTTTGTTGTTGTTGTTGTTGTTGTTGTTGTAGTCATAACTCCAAGTGATAGCTGATAGAAAGCAGGCAAGCAGGGTGACTGGTTTCAACTGGACCATGATCTTAAGGTCTCAATGCTACAAACGGTTTTTTGCTTTTAGCAAATGGAAAGGATATCAATTTGATAATTTTCACACACTAAAGGTAAATTGGTCTTGAGGTACGGTGCACTTATAGAATGGTCTCACTGATACCGTTAAAGCATAAGTCTTCAGTAAGATGGCATAAATTAGTGTGCCTTGGGTTTACACATTTTGCTTACTTTCTAAGCATCCTATTTGGCAACTGCAATAGAATCGTTTAGTTTGAAGGATAAACAGCCCTACTTCTTAGCCAAAACAGTCTACCAACTTCAATCAAGATACAATTTTAGCCCCTTAAATCGGAAAAGAACCAAAGCAGCAGCCACGGTTTATGGAAAGCCAAACTTACTCTAAATCAAGTAAATTTGGAAGCAGACCAGAGGTAGGTACTCTTACACCCGAGAGAAAAGAATTTAGTACCCAAGATAATTTCCAAAACAAACTGGTCAGAAAAACATTTAGTTAAAGCAAGCATTTGCGCTGATAACGAATTAACGACAATCCATCCAAAAGTCACAACATATTAATGCTCAAATATTGACACTAACCAACAGGGCTTGATTTTCAGGGTTGACATTCTCCAGGAATACTCTTCTGTGCAACCTCTGTTGCTCAACTTGGGGATTCTTCGCCAAAACTTTGCGCATGTCAGCTACAATATTCTACAGAAAAAAAAGTCATGATAGCATTGAAATCAAACATCAATAGTGTAACTTATTTCGCTGTATTATGTAGGAGACAAGAATGAAGTAATGCTCACATTTATCTTACTGACATCCAAATGACTGATGGCTAGGTGAGTTTTAATACGCCAATGAGTTTTCTGAGTCAGATTTCTGACAACATTAACCGTAAACTTGTGGTTTGGAATGTGAACAGCTTCTCGATCCTCGCCTCTTATGATTGTGGGGGACCACCAGCCCACATGCTGCGAAAAACAGATACAGAAATTTGTATGAGTCGTGGTAAAGTTAATGGAGAATGCTAGAGGAAAAAGCTCATTCATTCTTCTGATCTCAAACATTAAAAGCAGGGTTTTCCCTCAGGAGCAAGTTCATACCTCAACTGTGCCAGAAACTTCATAGCCTTCAATCTTGGTTTGAATCCATTCATTAAGGACAAATGGACGTGTGGCATGAATCATGATGCTTGAAAGAAAATTCGTGAATATCTGATAACAACAAAATCAGAAGAGTAATTGCATCACCATCTTGATCAAACTCGAAAAAGAGCTATAAACTATAAACTGCCTTTTCCATGCCTAGACGAAGATGAACTTGAATATTGGTTACAGCAAGATAAACCGAGAAACAGACCTCACGTCCAGCAAGTGTCAGCAAGACAGTACCAAGTCCTCCCGCAGTTAACCATTTCTGTGTAGAGAAACCTAGCAACTCCATGAACAATGATGCAGCTGCGACCCAGACTGCAGTATACACAGCTCTACCAGCAAACTGGAAGCCCATCTGCCAAGAAGCAAGAGACCCTTATATGTACAGTCTATATCAATTGAGACTAACAACAATTACTTTCATCGAAAGAAAAAAAATTGAATGACACTAACAAATCCAATAGGTGCTTACATTTCTAGTATCATTTGCATCACTTGTCTCCATGAAAAACTTCTGTGCTTGTTGAATAACACTGCATTCAATCATTCAAGCTTACTCTTAAGAAGATACAACAAACAGCTATTAGTGAAGCAAAAATTACATTGGTATAAATATAGTTTAACTG
Organism: Nicotiana undulata; assembly: GCA_005239495.1. Taxonomy (NCBI): domain Eukaryota; kingdom Viridiplantae; phylum Streptophyta; class Magnoliopsida; order Solanales; family Solanaceae; genus Nicotiana; species Nicotiana undulata. The sequence continues at coordinate 26,655 of ML259268.1, read as the reverse complement.
CAGGAGAACAGAGAACATTGAAGGGCCATTCAGTATGATGTATAAGGAAAATAATCATGGTATATAATTTGGTAAGAGTTTTTCCAATGTTTGGTTTGTAATTTGAATCATGTATAACTTAATACACCATATATCACCAACAGCATGGAATAACTTATCCATGTATAACTTACATATGGATAAAGAACCAAAAGGAAAAGCAACAAATTACCCTTGTCTTTTTCCTAGAAGCTAATGAAGGTCGAGCATCCAAGGGTACAATTGTAAATTCAATGCTTTTTAGTTTAAAAAATAAACAAATATTTTAAATGATAGCTTGTATATCCAATTTTAGTGCAAAAACCCAACACCCAACAAGAAGCAATCCATGTATTACTAATCCCTGCATTACAATCCCCATATAACTTATCTTCGAACCAAACGATCCCTTAGTGCTAACATATTGCCAATCTCATACAGAAAAGAAGACATTAAAGCAGGTGATCCGCTGATCCCAAGTGCTGTAGTAGTCAATACAGTTACATGTATTAAATAGAGAATTTTATTGGAGCAAAGTTTGGATACTAAGGCGCTTATTAAGCAGCATTACAGCTTTACCGAAATGGAATTATCAAATTCGTGATTATTGTAAAATAACAAACATCCAGTTATGTAACAAAATAGTACAGAAAGCTGAGGAGATACTCCCACAGCAATGTAAGAGGCTTTTTGCTCTCTAATCTGTTCCAGTTTATATGACCTGGCTCTCCATATCTAAGGTATTATTCAAATACACGATACTGCTACTTTATCTTATGCTAGTTTTGAGTCACAGTTTAGCAAAGTGTCCCTCTTTTTAAACACACATCTTATCATTTCCGATATAATGTATATCTATATAATGTATATTCCAAAATTTTCTTCACTTGATCTCGCTGCAAGTTAATGCAGTCATCTAACTAGAAGGGAGTAGAAAATGAAAGCACAAGACACAAGCCAACATATGGACAACTGTTTAACCAATTGCAATATGACAGTCCAAGTAGACAATATTAACACACAAATCACTAGAAACCTTAGCATTACCTCACAAATTTTAGTACACTCATGATTTCTTTATAAAGTCTCACAAAATGTCTTCTGCTCTAAAATATTTATTTTTTATGTTTTCATATCTCATCATCAAATTTTGTACAAGATTACTTGGTTGAAGAAGTTTTATTTAAAAATAAGTCGTATTAAAGACAAGATACGCTTGAACCATAAGTTCAAAATCTTTTGATTTTCGAGCATAGGTTTGACTGCCATAACTATGGCGGAATATTTCTGATATGTTAATGAACAAGACGTACTTCTATCAAATGATAATATCTTCCGATTTTTTCTGAGTGATAAGAAGAGAAAAAATTTGGGTCAAAGAAAATGCCATTTTGGAGCTTTATCAGCACTATACTTGTTTGATTCCCGTCGTTCGCCCATAATTCAGAAATATTAGTATTAGATAGATGATTGGCTACAGAGGGGTTCTTTTAAGATCTTCAGAAACCATACTTACCTGGACAAACAATATGCAAAGGCTAGCACGGTAGACAATGATTTTACAAAATTCAGAAGTCGTTGTTTAACAATCTGACTAGCTTCTGTGGGTAGCACCATGGGTTCCAATGCTCTGTAAGAAATATATTTCAGCCATCAAGAAGTATATCAGTCAACGGGAGGGAAAGATATATGCTTGCATTGAATGACCTAACCTGCAGACAAGCATTGCCCCAGTCCACAACAGCAAAGGTTGAAGATAAAAGGTCGTTACATGATATGTACCACTCTTTCCCCAGCTGTTATCGCTCTTCTGCAGCGTAATCAGACAATATTGTCAAACCAAAAAAGCCAAAGAGGGATACATAGAAAGAAACAGAACTAAAACATACTCATACATGGAGGAGTATGTTTCTACTTTGACGCAGTAGTGGCGCAAGACCCCAAACTGCAAAAGCAAGGATTCCAATTGCTGGAAGCAACTTAAGCATAAGTGGGCTGCCTTGTAAGCTATTGTATGATCTGCATGGATCAACAATAAGCTTCTTAATTAAGATTTAAGAGGAAACAATATAAGCTATGTTAAACAAGTAAACGGGGTGAAATATGGCTGCTGCTATTAAAGCACATGCTCATATGAGCTGAAATTGTGCATAAAGACACTATTGCTTTCTCCTCAAAATCAGCAGGTGGACCTCATCCTCTTTAAAATGGTTTGAAAACCATTAGAACACACCAAAACTCAACTTCAATATTATTATATCCACAAAAGGTAAAGGGTTAAATGTTACCTTCTCAAAAAAAAAAAAAAAAAAAAAAAAAAAAAAAAAAAAAAAAAGGTAAAGGGTTCCACCACATGACGTACGTGCTGCTTTAACTTAATATAGTGCTATAGCAATCCTTCTTCTAATTCAACGCTCTTCAAAACTATCCTCATCTAATCTTAAATTTCATTTTATCGTCTTAACACATTTTTATATTTATGCAAGTACATATAGCAAATGATACATGCATAATCTTGCTTGATTGAATACAAACGAGGATTACCTTTGCAGTATAAGAGCAGCATTCTTTACAGAAGAAATGTCAAAAGCTTGCTCCGGTTTTAGGAAAGAATTACACTTGAACAAATGGCTTCTATATGGGAGCACATGTTTCTTCATTTGCAATCCTCTTACGTGATGAATACTCCAAGAGTCCTGCCACTGAAGATGTAACAAAACAGAAAATTTTGTGAGTGTAGATTAAATTTCAGAACCCCTGATCCTCTTTATTCAAGCGTGTAATCACGACAGAATAACAGAAAAGATAGCAACAAGGAAAAATCATAAGCACATTATTTGCATAGATCACACCATCCTAGGAAATAATACCCATTGAACTAATTTTTTTACATGTTTACAAGATTGCCACCTCATTTTTCTCTAGGAGCTTTCCTTTCTTTCTTTTAACCAGGATACTGAAAGCAAAGCGACAGAGAATCTCTATAAAGTGAGATAAATAAGCCAGTGTTTCCAATGCAATCCCCAGTAAGAACAGGAGGGGCAAAGGAAGTTAAACACAATTTACACCAATCTTTCAGGTATCCAAAGAAGTCATCCATGTGCAATCAAAAGTCCTTACCGATGATAAAGATGGCAAACTCGTGCAGCAAGAATGCCACCTGCTCGTTCCTATTGCATTCTATAAGGAAGTAAGCCGGACAAAGTCAAATGATATGGTAAAAAGAACTAGTGATGCAAAAATATAAACATAAGCAAGTCGGGAAAGTACCTGTACAGGTGAATATTTCTTAAGGCGCTCATGGTTCTTGCAAGTCCCCAAATAATGAGACAATTGCAAAGAACCAGAAGCAGCCATTATTGGACAAACCTAAGCAGACAATTAACTATCAATGGCAGCATATAAGATAAATAGGTTACTCCACATTCATCAAGAGTCTTTCTAACTGCAAAATAAGTATATCAAAATTGATGATTCCTCCACAACCTCTACTTCTCTTGGAAAAATCTGCAAAACCCAGAATTGAAAACATCATCAGAATTGAAATTTAATCACTAATGTGCCTTTGGAAGTTAAATTTTAATGAAAAATCAAATCTTTTTAACTGATTTTTTCTTGTTAACAGAATAACAGGATTGAAAATTCTAACCTAAAGGAGTTTCCAGTATAAATTGAAAAGTTATAGCAAGATTGAATTTTTGAAGCAAAAAACCAACTTTCAAAAGGAATAAAGATTAAATAAAACAAAAGGTAAATTTGAACAAAAAATCAAACCTTTTTAACTGGGTATTTCTTCTTTTTTCACAGAATTCGAATTTCTAGCCTAATGCCATTTCCAATATTAACCAAAAAGTTATAGCTGGATTTAAAAAATTTATGGAAGAATTGAGCAAACGAGCCAACTTTAAAAAAGTAAAAATAAATAAAATAAAAGACAAAAGTTGAATTTGAATAAAAAATCAATTTTTTTAAACTGGGTCTCTTCAAATTTCTAGCCTAATGGCATTTGAAGCAAATTTGAGCAGAAACCCCAATTTCCAAAAGCAAAATAAATAATAAATTATTAACAGGAATATGAAGATTATGATACTAACCTTGCGAAATTCAGACTCTTAATTGGTGGAATAGAGAGGAGAGAAAACCTAAAAATAGAATTTGGACGCGAAAAACGTCGTCGTATTACAAGGGGTAAAGTTGATGGAGGTAGTAAGAAGAGAGAGATATATGGTGTTTTACAAAAGTAGGTCCCACAATGAAAAAATACATTTATTTGATGCCACGTGACACACTGGAATAATATAATTATTCCAAAGGTGGGGTACTGGGTACCAATTAGGGGAATTTGAGGTTGAGGTGCTGAGAAAACACCAAGGTCAATTATAGGATGACACTTGTTGAAGAAAAAAAAAATTTATAGGATGACAATTTGATCTGTTAAATAAAATGAAATTATTTTTAGCGCCGCAATGAATTTTCTTTTTTACTTATACAATATATATTTCACTAGTTAATCGAGGCAGCTCTTTTGTTCTTTAGGAATCAGGGCGATCCTACTAATTTGTTGAAATTTGATGTTGTTTGTTGCTGACTTACAAATTTTAAAATAACTACTCTACTCGTGCTAGAAATGCACAATGTAAAAGCATAAAATGAGAATATTTTTACAATTTTTTGGTGTGAAAATTGCACAATCAACCTATCTTCTTGATCATGGTTACTTATGTTTACAACTCCTAATTTGGTAATTATAAATTGATAATCCCAAGAATTCCCTAAGGAAAACTCAATGCCTTTGAATAGTGAGAGAGTTCCTATCAGAATGTGGATAATGACCGAGAAAACCAAATATTTTGCTCATAGAGAAAAGAAGTCACATCTTGGTTCTTCATTTTATTATTATACTTACTTTTTGAAAATGATATTTGATGAGGTTATTTTTCCCTTTTTTATGTTTGATTGGTGCTGAAAGGTAAAGAGAATGGAAGACTAGAAGTCAAAATGCAGAGGTGAATGACAGTTTTCCTTGGTTTCTAAAATAAGTAAATAACAAGGACTAAAGACTACATTTGTCAAGAAGCTATACAAAAATAACTTCGATTCCCTATTCTGAATTACACAAGCTAATTGTTGAGAGATCTCAACGGCGATCTATCATCAATAATAGCTTCTAATCTCTTGGTTGGAACGGAGGGCTGTCTGCTTTTATTCTCTTTAACAGGATCAAATTCGTTATCCCATTTCAAGTCTGTTTCCAACATATTGCTGTTGTCACAGTTTTGTACCATCCTTTCCAAGCTCACACTTAACTGCATATCTTCCTTAGATATAAGGTCGATTCTTTCTGATAATACCATGAAAGTATCAAGCAACTTGTCCTTGTCTGATGTCAATTTATTGACATCGTCAAGAAGCTTCGCCTTTTCTCCATGAAGTTTCTTGATCACAATATCTGAACGTCTTGTTTGTTTTTCATGTCTAAGCTGCAACGTGTCTATCTCTGATCTTTTCGCTTCTAGCTCATCTTCAAGCTCTGTCCTTTCTCCAACAGAATCGGACAAATCATTTTCCAACTCGGCAATCGCCAAGTTCCTCATCTGTATTTCGATCTCCTTCAGAATCTCAGCTGTTCTCATCTTCTCCCAAGTTTGGTGAAACATATCAACCTCTGCTTGCATCTCTGAGAGTCTGACTGAAAATGAGCTAGTTGAACTTTCAAACTCAATTTCCAGTGAGTTAACAAGCTGCTGGAGATCATATATTCTGTGGTCTTTCTCTTCAACAAGCTGGTGGAGGCTCTCCTTCTCGTTCTTATGCTTTGTTTCTGCTTCCACTTTTGCTAAAATGGCACCTTCAAGCTCTTTTCTCACCCACTCTTGCTCCAAATACTCCACCTCCTTCTGAAGATCATATATTCTGCGGTCTTTCTCTTCAACAAGCTGGTGGAGGCTCTCTTTCTCATTCTTATGCTTTGTTTCTGCTTCCACTTGTGCTAAAATGGCACCTTCAAGCTCTTTTCTCACCCACTCTTGCTCCAAATACTCCACCTCCTTCTGAAGATCATATATTCTGTGGTCTTTCTCTTCAACAAGCTGGTGGAGGCTCTCTTTCTCATTCTTATGCTTTGTTTCTGCTTCCACTTGTGCTAAAATGGCACCTTCAAGCTCTTTTCTCACCCACTCTTGCTCCAAATACTCCACCTCCTGCTGAAGATCCTGAGAAATCTTCTTGTCCTCCACATTAAGCAGTGTTTTCTGTTCCCTTCTCGTGAGTTCCTCGTTCAAGTCGAAGAGCTGCTGCTGGAGTTCATTCACTCTCCTATCTTTTTCTGCTAGCTTGAGTTCAAGGCTTTCTGTCTCTAGTTTGAGGTCAAATTCAACATCGGCTTGGGCAAGAAGGGAGGCTTCTACTTGTCTCCTCATTTGATGGTTTTCTTCCAGGTTGGCTTTCAACTTTTCAGCAACAGATTTCCACACCTGCAATTCAAATTCCAGTTCATTTCCTTCACTGAAACTTTCAGCTAGTTCTTCATTTGCTCTATCCAAGGCATCGCGAACTTGTTTCAAGTCACTCTTTGTATGCAATACCTGCTCTTTTAAATGATGTTGAGAAGCCGATGCTTCTTTCAGCATTTTCTTCAGTGTATCAACCTCTCTTTGCAAAGGAAGCTGCTGTTGTTGTTCTTCAGAGTTCAACGACTCGACCTTTTCTGATAGCAGTGCGACCTTTTCGCGCTCCATTTCAAGATCTTTCTGAACTCTAACAAGAGCTTCATTCTTCGTATTCAACTGCTTGATTAGAATAGAGATCTCAACTCCTTCTCTCTTTTCCAGTTCAATAGAAGCATAATCATCAGCAACTCTTTGATGGAGCTCCAAAAACTGAGATTTTAACACTAACAGCATCATCGAAGTCTCCTCATTCTGTAGTGTTAACTGCAGTGTCAGTGATTCACATATCTCTAACTCCTCTTGAAGTTCAGTTATTAAAGTGTCTTTGCTCTGTAATGAAGACTTGCAGCAGTCGAGCTCCCATATTAGTTGCTCCAATTTAGAAGCCCATTCAGCTTCTTTGGCTTTGAGATTACTAAAACAGTCCTTGTGCACCTGCTCCACGCCTTTGAGCTTGTTTCGGAGTTTTGACAAGGAAGAAGAAGCTCCAGATTCTTGAATTTTCGCTTCCTGGAATTCTTTAAGGGATGTCATCAGTTCATGATTTTCTTGCTCTAGCCTCCTGAATTGGTACTCCATTTCCTTGTGAAGTGTATCCCTTGTGCCCAATATGTCTCTTAGATTCGCGATTTCTTTGTCCCTCTGGCTTGTCAAGCTCTCAATTGTAGACTTTGATTCCTCATACTCTGCGCATACACTGTCAAAGGATGTTTTAGACTCCGCAAGTTGAACTTCCAGTAGCTTTCTCCTGCTTTCTTCATGAGCTAAAGCCTGATTGCACATCCACAAACGGCTTTCAAGATCTTTCGATATTCTAAGCTGAGAATCTAATTTCAACTGCAGCTTAGAAATCTCGTCTAGCAATGTGCATCTCTCCTTTACCCATTCTTTCTCCTCCTCTTGATGTTGTTGCCTGAGTTTTCCATGGGCCTCCTCCAAATGACTGAACTGTTCTTTCTTCCATTTAAGTTGATTGGTGAGCTTCTTGTTTTCCTCCTCCATCTCAAGTAGCACATTATCATTGTGTCTCAACTCTTTGGATGCGTTCGCTCTCTTCTCAGCTTCAGACTTCTTCTTCTGTGAAGATGATAAAAATTCCCTTAGCCCCTCAATCTCTTGTTTGAGAGAACAAATTTGTTGCTCTTGATCCAAATTAGTTTCATTTGAACCATCTAAAGCCAATGCCAGCCCTCTATTATCTTCTTCATATTTTCGAAGCTGTTGCCTGAGCTTGCCATGAGCATCCTCCAGATGACTGAACTGTTCCTTCTTCCATTTTAGTTGATCGGCGAGCTTCTTGTTTTCCTCCTCCATATCAAGTAGCATGTCATCATTGTGTCTCGGCTCTTTGGATGCTATGGCTCTCTTCTCAGCTTCCGAGGACTTTTTTTGTGAAGCCGATACAAATTCCCTTAGCCCTTCAACTTCTTGTTTGAGAGAACGAATCTGTTGCTCCTGATCCATATTATTTGAGTTAGCACCATCTAAAGCCAATGCCAGCCCTTTATTCTCTTCTTCACATTTTTGAAGCTGTTGCCTGAGCTTGCCATGAGCCTCCTCCAGATTCATGAACTGTTCCTTCCTCCATTTTAGCTGATCTGCGAGCTTCCTGTTTTCCTCCTCCATATCCAGTAGCATGTCATTATTGTTTCTCAGCTCTTTGGAGTCTTTGGCTCTCTTCTCAGCTTCCGAGGACTTTTTCTTCTGTGAAGCCGATGCAACTTCCCTCAGCCCCTCAATTTCTTGTTTGAGAGAACAAATTTGATGCTCCAAATCCATATTGGTTGCATTGGCACCATCTAAAGCCAATGCCAACCCTTTATTCTCTTCTTCACATTTCCGGAGCATCTCAGCATAGTCAGCACGAAGCTTGTCATTTGTAGAGCTTAGATGCTTGACAGCAGTCTCCTTATCTTTTAGTTTTGTCTCAATTGCTTCGTACAGTTGTTTCGTGACAGCAAGTTCATCTTCTTTCCCAGTCAATTCATGAGTGAGCTTCTCTACTTTCAAATTAGCCTCCTGATTCTTGGTTACCAGCTCGTTGTGGGCTCGTTTCAAGTTATCGCAGAACTCAGCTTTACTTTGGTAGTTTTCCCTGAGCTTTTCAATTTCAAGTTTGGCCTCATCTAGTGCTTCATGTACTGTTTCCATTTCCTCAATCCACAATTAGATCTACTAAATCACCTGTTTGCAAATAAGAGATAATTACAGCATCAAAACATGATTTAATTCATATGTTTATTGCATACATAAACTGTACTATAATATTAATCTCAAAAAGATCAGAACTGAAACAAACAAGCAATCATAAGTTTATTGCATGCATAAACTGGACAAACTATAATAGCAATCTCAAAAAAGATCAGAACTGAAACATAAGCTAGGATATACAAAAACTATCATAAAATCAGAACTAACAACAACAACAACAATAACAAACCCAGTATAATTCCACAAGTGGGGTCTGGGGAGGGCAGGGCAGTGTGTACACAGACCCTTACCCCTACCTTGAGAGTAGAGATGTTGTTTCCGATAGACCCCCAACTCAAAGGAAAAAGGAAAAGAATGAAGTAGGAACAAGCAATAACAATAGCAAAGATAATAAGAAAACAAGCGGAATGATCAACATGTAGTTGTAGGGATTTACCCAGAGGCGGATCTAGGATTTTTGTAACATGGATGTACCACTAAAAAAGAGAAAAAATAAAAGTATTAAGTGGGAATTGATCCCTAGTTCTCCAGGTAAATAACTCAACATTCAACAAAGTGCATCATTTAGTCTTTATAGAGCATGGGTGCCAATAAAAAATATTAAATCAATTCTGAAAAATATGTACATAAAATACCTAGTTTGGTGAAGAGATCATGGGTTCACGTGCCCCATACATTGGGCTATAGATCCGCCCCTGGATTTACCAATAATAGAATACAAATTACCATAAGTTTATTGCACACATAAACTGCACATACTATAATCTCAACCTACAAAAAGGTAAAATCTGAAACAAACAAATTGAAGCTGTTGGCAAAAGGTTTTTGCATTTACACTGCAGCTTTTGAGTTAAGCTAGAATTTCCAAAAGCAAAAACTATAGGGGCACAGCAGCTAAGTGTTGATCCCAAAACCTCTGCTTGGTCCCCCTCCCCCGGCACGGTGGAGGTTCCGTAGCACGTCATGAGCACCGGGCTGTCTATCTATCATTGATTCTCAAGTCAAAAGACTTCGTTTTTGGGTTCCCCGAAGCCCCGAATGGAATGGATCGTTTCTGCCAACGAAATGAACGCGGAGCCGTTTCCTTTCGATTTCTCCCTTGTAGCCGTTACCCGAATTCGCGCAAGTGTGTCCACACCCCCCAAACTTACTTGACCAATTCCCATCAAGTGTTGTCTTATTTCCCAAGCCACTGCTCAATCCTCCTTTTCTGATTGATTGAAAGTAGCAAGGAAAGACAAGCAAAAACTTTGTTGGCTCAAGAAGCAACTGAGGAGAGAGAAAGAGTAGTAAAGGAAATACAAGTAGGCTCTTCGCTTAGCTACACCGGCTTACAGATGCCCATGTCCTTCATGGATCTAGGAGTTCATACGAATAATGGCTAGCGGGATTTCGCATTCTAACTTCCAAGAAAGCACAGCAAAGACATGAATTTAGGCTTAGATTGGAAGATAGGAAAATTCAGCTCCTTTGATGAACCTTCCCAAAGGTCTAGTTTCCAGTTTAGTGATGTGCTCTTATAATAAATAAGAATAACATCCTAATAAACTGCCTATAACAGTCTTTATCTATTTCCCCATCCAAGGATTTGCACTAAATAATCTACACAAGTAGAAGCAGAGGCGGAGCTAAAATTTCAAGTTTATGGGTTTAAGATTGTAATCGGGTTTTAATTTAATAATTTATATATATTCAAAGAATTTTTTAAGACAAATATATGGTTCGAACTAAAGCTAGTGAATTTTTTACTTGTCATGTTTGCCTTTTACACAGCCCTTAAGAAAATATTAATTAAAAGGATAATTTAACTAACTTACCATTATTTATTCTTTGATCTCAATTTATTAAGTACTACCTTTGCTTTCACCACATTAGTCTCTCCTCAATGTTGTTGTTGTTGTAGTTCTCTCTTGATTTTCTAAAATGGCAAGTATTTTGAAGCAACTGTTTTTGAAAAACATGACAGGAAATAGCAACAATTGGCACAACCATTACCTAGTTTAATAAAAAGGGTAGGCCGGTGCACTAAGCTCCCGATATACACGGGGTCCAGGGAAGGGCCTGACCATAAGTGTCTAGTGTACACAACCTTACCCTACATTTATGCGAGAGGCTATTTCCGGCTCGAACCCGTTACCTCCTCGTCAAGGCTCCCCTTATAAACTAAAATTAACCACATTCTGGAAGTTCGGAAAGTTCAAGGTTATACAATTACAGTCTAAGAATAATAAAACCTTTAACCTCATTTCCAACATTATATATAACATTTATACAACATTATTTGCTTATTCAGACACTTCCACAAAAATCAAAAGCTGGAATATTTTAGTATCATCTACACATATTTGCAGAATCAAGAGAAAGAAACAAAAACAAAAAAAAAAACAGTAAAATCCAATGAATTTAAACAGAACAAGATCAACGCTTTTTATTGCACTAATCAACAAATAATAATGAGGAAATGAGGTGTTTATGAAAATACCTGAGAGTGAGATTTTGGGTTGTATTCCATCCAACAGAAAAAGAGAAGTGGGATTTAAGTTGGAAGTTGAAGAAATTGAATTAAAGATGAGAAATATCAGATAGTAGCCGTTGGTGAAATAGAAAGTGTTTTTATAGATTTGAATTTCGTTGACGGGAAGATTGACGATCGGAATTACCGTTTGTCGTTTAACGCCGTTGGTTTCGGATCTATTGTTAACTAGCCGTTGACATCATAAGCCCAATCAATGTTTGTATAATTTCCAGATTGGGGCCCAAGTAGAGGCCCAAATCAGAAACCTAACGAAATTCTTTTTTGGGGGGTTGGGGGTGGGAGGGGATAACATTGTATAGTCGTTTTCAAAATAATAGTTGAATGTAAATACGAAAATTATATTATATTTTTTTACTGCTACCGAAAGTAAATATTTTCAGTCGCGGACTAAAAATGATCTTTACCTCTTCTAGACCTAGTGAAATTCAAGAAGGTGATAGGACACTTTGGTGCTACTATGAATTTTTTGACAGCGCATGCCTCATGTGCATAACTTTAAGTTAGGGGTTACTATGAATTTTATGGCCACTATTGCCTCACGGGCATAACTTAAGTTAGGGGTGTATATGGATCGAGTTGGTTCGATGTTTATTAAAATTAAATCAAATCAATTATACCGGTTTGGATTAGTTCGGTTTTGTCTGATTTTTTTGAATTTTTTGTTACATGAATATTATTTCAATTTTACTTTATAAAGTTATAGATAAAGTTTTGGTAAGTGAATATATGTGTAGTAAAAATTGAAAAAATTGACAAACATATGATCTATTAAAATATTCTTATGGGAGAATTGTTTTTGTAACACGTGATATTTATTTTCTTAGTCATTTAGCAATAATTTTTCATTGATGTACGCTTTCAAGGTTAATCGAATTTAATAATTTAAAATAAAAATCAAAATGATACATGAATAAAGATATGTTCTATTTAATTTTAGATTATTGAAATTTCATTTCATATTCGAAAAAGTATAAGAAATCATGACATGTAAATACGGAAGAACAAAGAGATGATTGATACATTTCAATAAAACTTGATAAGAAAGTGATAAAACCCACTATTTAAGGTAATAAAAATAAAAGGACTTCATAGTCTATTGAATATTACATCCCACGAGAAGATCCCAAATATTTCTAGATATTTTTTTATAGAAAATTCTATAAAAAGTCTTAAAAGTATATATAAAAATTATATATATTTATATGTCGATTTGGTTCGGTTTTTTTTACTCAATACCAAAGCAAATCAAACTAAACCTAATCGATTTTTAAATCAATTTGATTTGACTTTTCGGTTTGGTGCGATTTTCCAATTCGGTTTTAACACCCCCACTTTAAGTTTAATAAATGTTGCATGTTGCTAGCCCCATGGGCAACACTTTTGATTTTTGACCTTAAAGGTCTGTTTATAGGGCAAGCGGTGGTCAAAAAATCAAGATCATCTATTTTCAATGTCATTAGGTATAATTTTTGACATATGTATAAGGTCATGATATTAAAAGGATAAAAAAATTTAACGACCCGGCCGGTCATTCCGTGAGATTAGTCCCGTTTTCTCTATTTTTACTTTTTATACTCACTCCCGTCATAGCATATCATATCATGCCTCAGTCTCGGTATTGTTGAATTTTGCACATCTTATCATGTATTCGAGCTAGTACATGCATTTGTGAGCCCAGGTGAGCGAGACTGGAGAGTGATGACTGAGTGAGGCCGAGAGCCTGTTATTGAGAGACAGATATGGGATCGGGTTGCACGTCGCAGCATGTTATATTGATTATACCTGGATCTGGCTTATTATAGCGCTTGGGCTGTAAGTGCCCCTCCAGTGTCTGTAACACATCCCCAGTGAGCGCAGTGATGATATTGAGGGATGGATCATCCCTGGACATGTATTGTCCGAGTGTTTGTATTCCTGAGATGGATCTTCTCCGTGGGGTTGGATTGGCCTTTCTCAGTACTGAGTGTCTACGGTCACCTGTGTTTATGTATATTCCGGGATGGATCTTCCCTGGGCCCTGAGAGCCATATACAGTACTGAGTGGACTTATATGTGAGAGTTGTGATCACTATGTGCATTTTCATACAGTCGATACATTGGCATGTAGAGTATACTGAGTTATACATGGGTTACGGTTCATATCTGACTTATCTTGCTTTCATTATCTGATAGAACTGTGAACATGCCTAAATTTTGTACACTATTTTTGTTACATTTACCGAGGTTTAGTCCGTTACTACCTCTCAACCCATAGTTTGGGTTCGTTACTTCTGAGTTGGTGTACTTACGTTACTCCCTGCACATTGTGTGCAGATTTAGGTACATCGGGACCCGGTGGCGGTTGTTGATCTGTTGACAGAGTTTCTTCTGGGGTCTTCGAGGTAGCAGTTGGCGATCGCACCCTCGTTTTCTCCTTCTTTATCTTCTTGTCGCATTTTATTATTTCAGACAATATTATGTCAGTTTTTGTATTTCGACATTGTAGTTATAGTAGCTCATGACTAGGTGACACTAGTTTTGGGATTTATTTTATTTATGTCTTAATGGCTTTAGACTTTTAAATGATTTACAAATGAGACTTTTGCTGCAAATATAATGATCTTTCGGAAAGAAACTTTAAATCAAATGAAATGTGTGGCTTGCCTAATTTTACGATAGGCGCCATCACGACTGAGTATTTTGGGGTCGTGACAAATTTAGTAGGAGACATTTTCCTAATAAAAAAAACTCCATAACTAAGATATAAATATAGGCCCAGTTCTCTAAAATTCTTATGTTAATAAGTTCCCACTACTATAGGTTTTACCACTTAGACGACGACGACAACAATAACAATAACTCAGTGAAATTTTATTAGTGAAATTTGGGGAGGATAGTATGTACGCAAACTTTACCCCTACCTCGAAGAAGTAGAGAAGCTGTTTTCGAAAGACCCTCGGCTCAAGAGAAAAAAAAGACAAAAAAGAGTTTTATCACTTAGACAGTGTATTAAAAAAGGCACCATAGTCCATATGTCATTATATCTTGCAATTTCTTGTCAATTATTTAATATGAACCAATTTATGGTCAAATACATGTTAAAGCACACCAATCATCGACGACAACGCGTATTCAGTAGATAATTTAATTTTTTATTTCGTAAAAGAACAACTCTATCCTCCAACTTTAATTATCCAAGTTAATAAACTCATTAGTTTATATTCACATAATGCAATGGAGTTGCATAGTATTTTATATTCGTAATTATGTTAGAGGGCCAATAATCTGGTCGATGAACTCTATCTAAGATTTGGTCAATTTCGTATAAAGGAAATTAAAAATGAAAGTATATCTCTTCTTAATTCCCTAACTAAGAATTATTTTACAGGCTTGCTTTTTATGTTTGTTTTCTTCTTTCCTTTCACGGGCATCTGCATGTGGCACCATGGACTGTGGCTACCTAAAAGGCAAGTATAATATATCGGAATTCCAATATAATATATTAGAGTTCCAATATAAGTATATTGCAATTCCAATAAATTATATTGGGAGTTTCAGCAAAGTATACCGGTCCAGTATAATATGCTGGAAGTTCATATACATGTGCTTGAATCTCCAGTATATTATTCTAGAACTTTCCGCGCGTTGGAGCTCCAGCATAATATGCTGGAAGTTCATACACAGGTGCACCGAACTCCAGTATATTATGCTGGACCGGTCTCTGTTACTACAAAATAGTAGCTATTTTTCAATGACTTGACAAATACTGACTATTTTTAAATGATCGGTCCGAAAACTAGCTAGCCCGTACTATTTTTACGAAAAAATTCCTTTATTAGGCCGGTCAAGTTTAAATACGATAATAAAAGAGCTGATAGTAATTCCATCTTCCTTGACGTAATGAAAATATTGCACACACTAATATTCACATTATATGAGGGATTTACAAATGTTATTTAAAATTATAAAAGTGCATCTGTAATTAAGTCATATTATATGGGTTTTAATGTACATAATTTATGTCATTTTCTAGTTGACTGGGGAAAAAAAAGATATACTTATACCAATTAATTATAGACGTGACTGATATAGGCATGTGTAAATATCCATGATCACGTTCTTGTACTACGAACAATAATTTTCGTAGCTACTTTTCTTTAAAATATATTTAATTTTCACATTCATATTTAATTCCTTATTCAAAACGTGTCACGCGTATATACGAACATAGGTCTGCTATATGTCTTCTAAGATTGTGATGGCTTGGCTAGCCATTAATCTTTCAATCTTAGTTATGATTCTACAATTAGCACATGTTACATGAATTTGAGATTTTTGAATGAAACATCATAAAAGTACAACCATACACGTGGAATCAGAATTTGAAATTTATTAGTTAACGATTTCAGTTCTTTTGAGTTATTAAATTCTAAATTAATACTTTATCCGGTCCACAATAAGTGATTTTTTAACTTTTTTGTGGTCGAAAATAAGTGATTTTTTTCAAATTTCGAGAATAAATTAATTATTTTTTTCTTACATTGCCCTTGAAATAAATATTGTTACAACATGTATTAGGAGTGTTTATGTGAAGAGATAGTAAATGTTAATATGATCAATTTCAATACTAATTAATGTTAAAAGATAGATTTCATAATCTTTGTGAAAAGATCGAAATTACTTATTTTGGATTAGAGGAAGTAATTAGTATTTTCAATAGATTTTTAAAATAAATATAAGGTTTAAATTGAAATTATTGTGTTCAACCAAGTCCGTCATTTGTATTCTAGCTCAGTCCGTGAGTACAAGTTTTGATTAATTATAAATTGATTGTAAATTGTAATATAGTGAATCAGTAAGTAACACGTACACAGCCTATCATATTTCGTTTCACTCCTGGGAAATGCGCGCTAAAATTCTGAAATATAAGAACCATGCAAAGTTCTATAATCAAGAAATTTAAGTGAGCAGGTGTTGAAAAATATATTTACAATTACTATTCTGTTATATATAAAAATAAGATATAGGAACTAATATATATATCTTGAGTTCATGACAGTTGGTGTAAACATCTGTCATCTGTAATATACATATCCAACCATTACGTACAACTAGGGGTGATTCGGTTTAGGTCGGTTTTTTTCTAGAAATAAATTAAATCTAGTAAGTTGGTTTTTCAAATGTTGAACCAAACCAAATTAATTATGTCGGTTTTTTATTGATTCGGTTTTTCGGTTTTGTCGGTATTGGTTTTTTTCTTAAATATGAGATATACACTACCAAACGCATATTCCGGCGACTACATTTTCAATGTAATACTATCAAATCAATTGCTCTTCGACAAATCTATCATTTACGAAGATATATTGATGATAATTGAATCAAATAGTGATGAACAATTAAAGTACTCAATTAAAAATTAATTATTTTTAACACGAAATAAATTCTTGTACTTAGCAAAAGAAAACTACCAATCAAACTAGAATGTAAAGGCAAAGAATTAGATTATTTTAATAGCAAAGAACTAGACTAAAAATATAAATGACTAATATGTACTATAAAATTTTAGAAATATTTTATAAAATT
>ML259261.1:72188-101716 GCA_005239495.1 Nicotiana undulata | reverse complement strand
ATCATCATACTGGCACTCTCGAATGCGGTCATAAAGAGAAGATCGAGCAACAACACAAGCGAAGACTCGGTGAGGCTCAGAAAGGTCCAACCTGAGTAACCGACTGGCTAAAGACTGAACATCCAAAGCTAAGGGCCTCTCAGTTGCATGAAGATATGCCAAACTACCCAAACTCTCCGCCCGACGACTTAGTGCATCGGCCACCACATTGGCCTTCCCCGGGTGGTATAATATGATGATTTCATAATCCTTGAGTAACTCCAACCACCTACGCTGACGCAAATTGAGATCCTTCTGCCTGAATATGTGATGCAAGCTCCGGTGATCCGTATATATCTCATAGGGAACACCATATATATAATGATGCCATATCTTCAGGGCGTGAACAATAACTGCCAACTCAAGATCATGAACATGGTAATTTTTCTCATGTACCTTCAACTGTCTGGACGCGTAGGCAATCACCCTGCCATCCTGCATCAACACCGTTCCCAAGCCAATCCTCGAAGCATCACAATAGACTGTATAGGACCCCGAATCGGTAGGTAGTACTAACACTGGAGTTGTATTCAGGGCTGTCTTGAGCTTTTGAAAGCTCTCCTCACACTCCTCAGTCCAAATAAAAGGTGCGCCCTTCTGGGTTAATCTAGTCATGGGTGCTGAAATGGATGAAAATCCCTCCACAAAACGGCGATAATAACCAGCCAAACCGAGGAAACTACGGATCTCGGTAGCTGAAGATGGCCTGGGCCAACTCTACACTACCTCCACCTTCTTCGGATCTACCTTGATCCCATCCGAATGGCCTAAGAATGCCACAAAATCAAGCCAAAATTCACACTTAGAGAATTTGGCATATAACTTCTTCTCTCTCAAGGTCTGAAGCACGGTCCTCAAGTGTTGCTCATGGTCCCCATGGGACCGAGAATATACCAGAATGTCGTCAATGAACATAATGACGAAAGTATCAAGATGAGGCCGAAATGCACTGTGCATCAAGTGCATGAAGGCTGTTGGGGCATTGGTCAGCCCGAATGACATAACAAGGAACTCGTAATGACCATATCTAGTCCTGAAAGCAGACCTCGGGATGTCCGACTCCCGAATCTTCAACTGATGATAACCCGAACGAAGATCAATCTTGGAGAATACCCTGGCACCTTGTAGCTGGTCAAACAAATCATCAATACGGGGCAATGGGTACCTATTCTTCACTGTCACCTTGTTCAACTGTCTGTTGTAATCAATGCACATGCGCATTGAACCATCTTTCTTCTTCACCAATAACACCAGGGCACCCCAAGGCGATACAATGGGCCTGATGAACCCCTTATAAAGAAATTCTTGTAACTGTTCCTTCAACTCCTTCAACTCAGGAGGAGCCATGCGATAGGGAGGAATGAAAATAAGCTGAGTGCCCGGCAACAAATCAATGCCAAAATCAATGTCTCTGTCAGGCGGCATACCCGGAAGATCAGCTGGAAAAACATCAGGGTAGTCCCTCACAACTGGGACTGACTCAACTGTAGGGGTCTCAGCACTAGTATCTCTCACATAAGCCAAATACGCATCACACCCCTTTCAACCATCCACTGAGCCTTAAGAAAAGAAATGACTCGACGAGGAGTATACTCTAGTGAACCCCTCCACTCTAACCTCGGAAATCTTGGCATAGCCAGTGTCACGGTTTTGGCATGACAATCGAGAATAAATAGTGGGGCGACAACAGTCCATGCCCAAAATGACATCGAAATCTACCATACCGAGTAATAATAAATCAGCCCTGGTCTCAAAACCACTAATAGAAATCAAACACGACCGATATATGCGGTCCACAACAAGAGAATCTCCCACAGGAGTAGAAACATATACGGGGGAACTCAAAAAATCCTGAGATATCCCCAAATGAGAGGCGAAATAAGATGATACATATGAATATGTGGAACCTGGATCAAATAATACCGATGCATCCCTATGACAAACGGTGACAATACTTGTGATGACTGAATCTGAAGCAAATGGCCTCAGATCAAGATGGAAGGGCATAGTATTTGGCCTGACCTCCCCCTCTAGGACGACCTCGTCCTCCCCGACCTCCACCTCGAGCTGCCTGAGATGGTGGGTTAGCAGCTGGGGCTGGAAGTATGGCTGGGGGACCTAGTGGTAGACGTGGAACCTGATAAGTCTCTGGTGGTGCACCCCTCCTAACTCTAGGGCAATCCTTGATCACATGACGAGGGTCACCATATCCAAAACAACCTCTCTGAGGGCGTGGCTGTTGCTGCTGACTCTGAACTGGCATGCTGGACTGGTCGGTGATAGCACCTCGAGCAGGAGGCGCCTGAGATACTGGTGGTGCATAATAAGGCTCCCGAGGTATAGGAGGTGATGGAATACCACTGGCTGCTGGGAGAGCTAAATGTACCGAGCGACTCACAAAACTCCTTCCATAGCGTGCTGCTAGTGCACGAGCTCCTGAGAAATGACCCGTCTCTCGAGACCTCTTGGCCTCTCTCTCCTCTCTGTCCCGGGTCAACATACTCTCAATCCTCCTAGCAATGCTCACGGCCTGCTGGTAAGTGATATCAGTCTCCAACTCCCTGGCCATACTGGTACGAATGCTAGGATGGAGTCCCTCAATAAAATAACAAACTCTCTCTCTGACAGTAGATACCAAAGTTGATGCATGTCGTGCCAAGTTACTAAATCGGACTACATACTCTGACACGGTCATAGTACCCTGGCGTAGCTGCCCAAACTCCGCACGCCAAGCATCCCTGAGACTCTGAGGGACAAACTCCAGCAAGAACATATCAGAAAACTGAGCCCAAGTAAGCGAGGCTGCCTCGTCCGGACTACTAAGCTCAAATGCACGCCACCACTGATAGGCTGATCCTCTCAGCTGAAAAGTAGTGAACGAGACCCCACTCGTCTCCAAAATACCCATGGTACGAAGGATGCAATGACACTCCTCAAGAAAACCCAGAGCGTCATCTGAAGCTAAACCGTTGAACTCAGGTGGGTGGTACTTCTTGTACCTCTCAAGACGGAGCTGCTCAGACTCTGATGCAGCTGCCCTGGCCTCAGGATGAACTGGAGCTGCTGGAGGCATAGGAATATACTCTGTGACCTGTCCCATATGAACCCTCTGCTCAGGAGTACGGGTTACGGGAGTCTGTGTTCCTCCCCCGGCCTGTGATGTAGCTGGGGCTATCGGGAGTAGTCCCGCCTGAGACAGAGTACTGAAATCACTCACAAACTAGGCCAAGGTCTCCTGGAGGGCTGGAGTGATAGTAGGAACCTCTGGTGCCCCTCCATCTGTAGATGCTGGGGGATCCTCCGCCACTGCTCTAGATGGTGCTCGGGATGCACCACGTGCTCGTCCCCTGCCCCGACCCCTGCCTCTGGTGGCTATGGCTGGGAGCTCGGGTGCCTGATCGTCGGTACGTCTGGTGCGAGTGCGAACCATCTGTAAGCAAGAATAGAATAGAGTTTAAGAATTTTGGTAGTAGTAATCAGCACGAGAAGGGATTCCAAGAAGTATGATCTTTCTTAACAGTTACATAGCCTCTCGAAGATAAGTATGGACGTCTCCGCACCGATCTGCGAGACTCTAACCTGCTTGTGATGTTCTGACTCCTATGAACCTAGACGCTCTGATACCAACTTGTCACGACCCAATTCTCCCTCCGACTAGGTCTCGTGACGGCACCTAGTCTAGACGACTAGGTAAGCCTATTCCTTACGCAAAATTTAAGATAAAACAGGTAGAATAGCAATAAGTGATATAAATCATAATAAAGTCGATGCCGCTCGGCATTAACAATTTACTTTACTCAGAACCCGGAATATCACAATACATCACAAGCTAACTCTACGGCTCAATATGTACATTTGGAAAAGAAAAGACTGTATAGTTTCATCTACAAGCTCTACTACATCAAGATAAGAAGGGGACTCGGAGATCTGCGGACGTTGGAGATTACACCTCGAGTCTCCTGATACTGATGTTGCTGGCTAGCTAAGATACCGCGTACTAGGACATGGATCTGCACATGGGGAAAACATGCGCAAAAGGGCATGAGTACTCCACATTTGGTACTTAGTAAGTGCCAAGCCTAACCCCAGTCAAGTAGTGACGAGGTCAGGTAGAGGCCCTACTGAGATTTGCAAAATGACAGATATAGTAAGCAAGTAAATAAAACAGGTGATAATCAACAAAAATGACGAGTAAAGACTAGCAAGAACAATATAACTAAATGCTCAGATCAACGCATCATATATAAAGCTCTTTAAGAAAGTAAAGGTGCAATGCAATGCAATATGAGGGAAAGGCTCAGGTGTCCGCCCGCAATCCCTATGTATGCAATGCAGAATGAGGGAAAGGCTCAGGTCTATGCCCGCAATCCCTGTATGCAATGTAGTATGAGGGAAAGGCTCAAGTTTATGCCCGCAATCCCTGTATGCAATGCAGTATGAGGGAAAGGATCAGGTCTATGCCCGCAATCCCCGTATATATATACGCAATATAAAGTAAAATCTCAAAATAGCGTAGTTTAAGGGTTTTAGGAAAAAGAACCAGTTGAAAATCTCGAAGTAAAATCCTTAAATCAGTTTCAAATAATAGTAACGATTGGAAAATCAGTTAGAGATCAATTTACTAGGATAAAATCTTAAGTTATTATGCAGTTCAAACCGATAACAGTAATAATAGAGTTGGAAATGAGGTATTGTGTAGAAAGAAGTATGGAATTTCAATGAAAATATCCCGTGCACGCGCTCGTCACCTCACGTACATGGGGTTTTATAGCAAAACCAGTTAAAATGCCTAAGGAAGATTCCCCAACACAGAGTTAGGCAAGCCACTTACCTCAACTGTGCAAATCAACCGCTAATCACACTCTTGCCATGAGTATCCAACTCCGGGTGGCCCAAATATATTTAATTCGATGGTATAATGTAAATATAAATTCAAGAAATCAAAATAACTAATTAATTCGGAACTAATACGCGAAATTAGAAAATTTGACCAAAATGCCCCTCGGGTCTACATCTCGGAATCGGGTAAAAATTATATTTTTTGAACCCTTATCCACTCACGAGTCTAACCATATGAAAATCCCTCAATTCGGAGGTCAAATACCCAATTGAAACCTCAAAAATTGGTCTAGGAAGTTTCTTCCAATTTTCCCCAATTTCAACTCAAAATCTCGAATTTAAGGGTGGAATTTACGATTTGGATCAAGAAAATTAACCTATGGTGTTTAGAAGTCACTTACCTTGAACACCCAGGTGAAAAGTCTCTCAAAGATCGCCTCTCCCGAGCTCCCAAAACTCAAAAATGGTGAAATAACATAACCCTCGGATTTTTGGAATATGAACAGGGATTTCCGCACTTGCGGTCCCTTTCACCGCACCTGCGGAAAAGGCATCGCAGGTGCGAAATTTCATTAAATCCCCTGGGGTCGCACCTGCGATCCATTGGTCGCACCTGCGGTTCCGCACCTACGGGACCCCTGTCGCACCTGCGGACACTGCCCAGCCTAACCAACTTCGCACATGCGACCTCTATATCGCACCTGCGTGATCGCACCTGCGGAAAATCCTTCGCAGGTGCGAAAACACCAGAAGGTGCCTAGTTTAGCAACTTACCAAGTCCAAAATTCTTCCGTTAAGCATCCGGAACAACCCCGAGGCCCCCCGGGACCTCAACCAAAACCACCAACTGACCCCAATACCCTATCCAAACTTGGTCGGGCCTTACAAACACGTCCCCTAACATCAAAATATCCAAAATTGCATAGATTCAAGCCTAGGAACTTAGGAATTTTCAAGAATTCACCCCCGACGTCGAACCACGTCTAAACTCGACCGAATGACCTCAAATTTTGCACACAGGTCATAAATGACATTCGGACCTGTTGTCTATTTCGTAATTCCATTCCGAGTCCGATATCAAAATCTCACCTATCGGCCGAAATCACCGAAATTCTGACTTTCGCCAATTCAAGCCTAGATCTACGTCCGACCTCGAAAACACAATCCGAACACGCTCCCAATCCTGAAATCACCCAACGGAGCTAACGGAGTCAATAGATTCTCATTCCGGATCCGTGTTAACCAGCTCCCGCTACGGTCCAATTTCTAAGGTTAAAGCTCACCTTAAAGGACTATATGTCCGAAAACACTCCAATTTTCATCACACAACTTTCCGACTCGTTCCATTAGTATAATAAGACATGGATACATGTGAGACATAATTATCAGGGGATCGGGGCGCTAACTCTCAAAATGACCGGCCAGGTCGTTACAGTGTCGACTATGGATGCCAGGGTTCGATGTTTTGTTCAGGGCCTTAGTCCCTTGGTTGTGAAAGAAGCTGCTACAAATGTCTTGCACTCAGACATGAATTATGGGAAGATTGTGGGATTCGCCCAGGCTACAGAGGCTAGGAAATTGAAGATAAGGTTGGAAAGAGAGAGTAGTAGCAGGGCCCGGTCAGCGGGCCACTCGGGGAGTTTAGTTGGAGGAGGGAGACCAGTTCATGGGAGAGGGTCATCAGGGCCATCCCAGTCCTATGCATAGTCCTCAGCCAGTGCACCGCTATCAGTGCACCGTTTCCAGCAGAGCAGTCACTGGGGACCAGGGTCAGACAGAAGGAGACCCCATCAATTAGGTCGCCTAGGAGAGAGGTCCCATAAGCAGGGGAGGGCTCCGTGCCCTAAGTGTGGGAGGTTCCATACCGAGTCTTGTTATCTGGATATCTCAGTATGCTACGGGTGTAGAGTAAGAGGTCATGTTCAGCGGAATTGCCGTGCGCCCATCCAAGGCAGGTGTAGGGTTTTTCTCAGTCATCCGGTTCTTCAATCGCCACATCTTATGGGCGTCCTCCAGCCCCAGCGGGGCGTGGTGCAGTTAGGGTGGAGCTCGAGATAGAGGTAGACCCAGCCGGTTCTATGCTTTGAGTGGTCGCCAGAACGCGGAGGCTTCTCCAGATGTTGTTACAGGTATTCTGAATGTTCAAGCACTTGATTGTTATGCTCTTATTGATCCGGGGTCCTCCTTGTCTTATGTTACCCCGTTTATTGCTTCAAGTTTTGGGATAGAACCCGAACAACTTCATGAGCCGTTCTCTGTATCGACTCCGGTTGGTGATTCTATTACAGCAGCGCGAGTCTATAAGAATTGTGTTGTCACGGTATGTGGTCGCGTTACCACGGCCGATCTTATTGAGCTTGTGATGGTAGATTTTGATATTATTATGGGAATGGACTGGCTTTATTCGTGCTTTGCTAAACTCGACTGTCGAACCAGAATCATGAGGCTAGAGTTTCCTAATGAGCCGGTTATTGAGTGGAAGGGGAATGGTGTGGTGCCGAAAGGTAGGTTTATCTCCTGCCTTAAGGCCTCAAAGATGATTAAGAAGGGGTGTGTCTATCATTTGGTCCGGGTTGCGGACACCACTCCAGAGGTGCCTGCTCCCGAGTCCGTGCCTGTTGTGAATGAGTTTCTTGAAGTATTTCTGGACGAGCTTCCAAGGATTCCGCTAGATATAGAGAGCGATTTTGGGATTGATGTACTACCAGATACGCAACCAATATCTATTCCACCATACAGAATGGCGCTAGCAGAGTTGAGGGAGTTAAAGGAGCAGTTGAAGGATTTATTAGAAAAAGGGTTCATTCGGCCGAGTGTGTCGCCGTGGGGCACTCCGATTCTTTTCGTTAGAAAGAAGGATGGGTCGCTTCGGATGTGTATCGATTATCAACAGCTCAACAAAGTCACTATCAAAACAAATATCCAATGCCTCGAATAGATGATTTGTTTGATCAATTGCAAGGTGTGAGGTTCTTCTCCAAAATTGATTTACGGTCTGGGTATTTTCAGTTAAAGATCATAGAGCAGGATATTCCTAAGACCGCCTTCAGGACTCGTTATGGTCATTTTGAATTTTTGGTAATGTCCTTTGGGCTAACCAGTGCTCCAACAGCTTTCATAGATCTTATGAATCGGGGTTTCAAGCCATTTCTAGACTCCTTCGTGATTGTTTTTATTGATGACATCCTTGTCTACTCGCGGAGTTGGGAATATAATGCTAATCACCTCAAGGAAGTCCTGCAGACTCTTCATCATCACCAGTTGTATGCTAAATTTTCGAAATGTGAGTTTTGGCTAAAATCAGTCGCATTTTTGGGTCATGTTGTTTCCAGATAAGAGATTTCGGTTGATCCCCAGAAGATCGCAGCAGTGAAAGATTGGCCTAGACCAACGACCCCGACAGAGATTCTCAGTTTCTTGGGTCTAGCTGGGTATTATCGGAGGTTTGTGGAGGGATTCTCTACCCTCGCCTCCCCATTGACTACATTGACGCAGAAAGCGGTGAAGTTCCAGTGGTCCGACGCTTGTGAGAAAAGTTTTTAGGAATTGAAGTCGAGATTGACTTCGGCACCGGTATTGACCTTGCCAGAAGGTATAGTGGGATTTGTGGTTTATTGCGATGCTTCAAGGGTTGGTTTGGGGTGTGTGTTGATGCAACATGGGAATGTTATAGCGTATGCTTCAAGGCAACTCAAGAATCACGAGAAGAATTATCCGACGCATGATTTGAAGCTCGCGGTAGTGGTGTTTGCATTAAAAATTTGGCGGCATTATCTTTATGGAGTCCACGTGGACGTGTTCTCAAACCACAAGAGTCTTCAGTATTTATTCAAGCAGAAGGAACTGAATCTAAGGCAGCGGAGGTGGTTAGAATTGCTTATGGATTATGGTATGAACATCTTGTACCATCCAGGAAAGGCGAATGTGGTGGCCGACGCTCTCAGTCGGAAGTTTATGGGTAGTTTGGCTCATTCGGAAGCGGATCAGAGGCCCTTGGCTCGGGTGGTTTATCAATTGGCCAGTTTGGGGGTTTGTCTTTCGACCTCAGGCGAAGGGGAGGTTATGGTGCATAATGGAGCAGAATCGTCACTAGTAGTGGAAGTCAAAGAAAAGCAGTTCATTGATCCAGCATTGGCACAATTGAAGGAGGCAGTTCTGAATAACAAGACTTCGGCATTTCCACTCGGCAATGATGATGGAGTGTTGCGATGTCAAGGTATGCTATGTGTTCCAGATGTAGATGATCTTTGAGAGAGGGTAATGGCGGAGGCTCATAGCTCCAGGTATTCTGTACACCCAAGTTCTACGAAAATGTATCATGATCTCCGGGAAATTTATTGGTGGAGCGGTATGAAGAGGGGTGTGGCGGACTTCGTGTCGAGATGTCCGAATTGTCAGCAGGTGAAGGCCGAGCATCAGCGGCCCGGTGGATTAACTCAGATTATGGAAATACCGACGTGGAAATGGGAAATGATTAATATGGATTTCGTGGTAGGGTTACCTTGCACTCGACGCAGGTTCGACTCAATTTGGGTGATAGTGGATCGACTCACCAAATCAACCCACTTTTTGCCAGTCAAGTCCACCGATACTGCAGAACGATATGCTCAGTTGTATATCAAGGAGATAGTCAGACTTCATGACTCCAGTTTCTATTATCTCATATCAAGGGGCCCAGTTCACAACTAATTGTTGGAGGAAAATTCAGCAAGGTTTGGGTACTCAAGTGAATCTCAGCACGGCTCTCCATCCACAGACTGATGGTTAGGTGGAGCGGACTATTCAGACGCTTGAAGATATGTTGCGGGCTTGTGCTTTAGATTTCAAAGGTAGTTGGGATGACCATTTTTCGCTTATCGAATTTGCTTACAATAACAACTTTCATGCTAGTATTCAGATGGCCCCATTTGAGGCATTGTACGTAAGAAGGTGTAGATCTCCGATTGGATAGTTCGAAACTGGTGAGGCAGAATTGTTAGGGCCAGATCTTGTGCACCAAGCTATGGAAAAAGTTAGAGTCATTCAGGAGAGGATGAAAACCGCTCAGAGTCGTCAAAAATCCTATGCGGACGTTCGTCGAAGAGAATTGGAGTTCCAGGTAGATGATTGGGTGTTCTTGAAGGTGTCTCCCATGAAGGGAGTGATGCAGTTTGGGAAGAAAGGGAAGTTGAGCCCTAGGTACGTCGGGCCATATCGGATCGCTCAAAGGATAGGGCGGGTGGATTATAGGCTGGAATTGCCCCATGAAATGTCATTAGTGCACCCAGTGTTCCATGTGTCTATGTTGAAGAAAGTGGTTGGAGATCCATCCGCCATTGTGCCAGTTGGGACTATTGAGGTTAATGAAGAGTTATCATACGAAGAGGCTCCGGTTGCTATTCTTGATAGCAAGTCCGTGAATTGAGAACAAAGAGATTGCTTATATTAAGGTTTTGTGGCGAAGTCAACAAGTCGAGGAAGCCACGTGGGAAACAGAGAAATAAATGAAAGAAAAATATCCCCATCTGTTCGAGAAAGTGTAGTAATGATCGTGCGAATTATTGTCCTAAGGCAATTTGATGTTGTATTCCGATTTGTGCAAAGACACCCCATTTTCCTTAATTGCCTTATTGTTGTAACTTTCCAATGCGTGCCAAAACTGTATATAAGGTTATTAAATGGGTGGTGTGCAACCCTTGAAGTAAATGAAAGTTTTGTGAAACTTGTGTGATAGGCAAAAATGATTAATAGTAGTGTAGATTGGTAATGATTAATTGCACTATACGTATGGTGTATTGAGGTGATTGAATCGTATGGGACTCACTAAAGTGACCAAAGTATGTGCCACTAATTGAATCATATGCTAATTTGTGATGTAAAGAGAAGGAACTATGTGTAGTTGTCAAAGTAATTGGATATGTACAAGTGTTGAGGTAATGAATCGTATACCAGTTGAAGGGATAACAGAAACTGTGTAATGATGCTTGGAAATGTCTTTCGGGGGCTCTCTGACACGTAGATGGTTCTAAATACAAAGGAGACACTGACAAAATTTTCTGAAAATATTGGAGTTAGTGTAAATCTGGAAGTTTGCATATCATGTTTTCAAAACCAAACGATTTCCAAAATCCTCATTCAAGGACGAATGATTTTTAAGNAGTTGTTATAACTGTAGAAATTCTTAAAACGGACCTTGATTGTGTAAAGTACCCCGGAATTTGAAAGAATAAAATTTTCCAGAAGTTGGGCGTTATGAGACGCACTATGCGATCACATAACGGGTATGCGGACCGCATAATGGTCGCATACTGGGAAGACCACTGCCCAATTGGAGGACAACTATGCGGTCCATTATGCGATCGCATTTCGGTTCTGCGGACCGCATAGTGGTTGCATACCTGCACAGTGTGTTTTAATTTTGGCCCACCTGGAGGGCCATTCTGCGGTCGTCTCTGCGAACCGCATGTCAGGAATGCGATCGCATTCCTGACCGTATTCTGGTGTCGGGCTCCTAATTTTTCTAATTTTAAAAACCCGACCCCCGGTTCATTAAAACACCCCACCCCTTCATTTTTACAAGTTTTCTGAACAAAATAGAGAGAAAGAAAGGGGAGTTCTTGAGAGAGAAAGTGGTTCTTCCATCAAGTTGATTTTCAAAGTCCCTCAGGCGTGATAATTCGAGTAATCTTCTTCTTCCTCATTCTAGCAGGTAAGGGTTCTCAACTCTTTTTCCCACTAATTTTCTGATTTTAAACAAAGGGAGGATTTTCATGGATTGTTTCTTGAAAATATTAACTAAGACCTTGCATGCATGTTTAATAATGGTGTTAATTCAGTAAGAGGGAGTGGTTTGGGGTAAATTTCACAAAGACGGGGTTGGTAGTCTTATGGGGTCACATAGTGTTTGGCAGAACGTTTAAGAGAGTCCGAATTGCATGCATGACTTCCAATTCTAAGTTGAATACGTTTATTTGTGAACTAGATCGACGGTACTAGTCAGTTCGATAATTTGTGAGTAAAAGTTAAAAAGGGGATTTCGACTCCAGGTATGTATGGCTAACTTTAATCCTTGTAAAATCCCTCTTGTTGTGGTAAGCATATGGTGTGTGTACTTATATGGAAATATGTGAATAGACTGTCTAGTTGATTACTACCCCGCTGTGTTAGATGAGATTTTGTATTATGACTTGGCATGCCCACTTTATTATGTGCAAAGATGGTAATTGTTTAAAGTTATTGATATAAAGCATTGTAAATAAGTTGAACGGTTATGGAAACACCTTGTGCATAAATTGCCGCTTGATGAAAGTTTGGGGTGATTTGAGCCCAAGTAAATGAATTGATAAATGTGAATTTGTGATCCTTGAAAGGAAGGACCATGTGATGCAATTGTTTGGTGTTGTTGTTGAAATTGTGATCCTTGAAAGGAAGGCCCTTGTGATGAAATTGTTGGTGTTGGTATTATGAAATATGAATTGTCAGGCGGGGTCGGGTTGCACGCTGCAACACGAAGTAATAAGGTGTGGGTATTGGTGATAAGGGTGGCCGAGGTAATAAGGGTGTCCGAGGTAATAAGGGTGTAAAAGTGATCGTTATCACTATTGATATGAAAATTATGAAACTCGTGAATATGGTGGTGTTGGAAAGGGAAAAAGGAGAGATTGTAAAATTGTTGATTTTGATTGTCACTTTCCGTGTGTTTTGGTTGTTGGTCCTATTGTTGTCTTGTTTCTTATCTGTAATAATTGTTGATTGTACTTGGGATAAAGTTTGTTCATACATACTAGTACTATTCCACAGTACTAACGTCCCATTTGCCGGGGGCGCTACATCTTTTATATGGATGTAGGTGGTTGCATAGCTGGTAGCTCAGCCCGCCGTTAGTGGTACCTCCTCTTCATCTCTGTAGCAGTTGTGGTGAGCCCCTCTTCTCCTCGGGGCTGTGTGTGGATCATACCACCTTCTTTTGTTTATGTTGTAAAGGTATAGCCGGGGCCTTGTTACCGGCAGGTTATGTAAAATCCCTAGTATTCGTAGAGGCTCCGTAGACATGATATGGGTGTATGTATGTATTTTTGGGTAGTAACGACACGTACTCAGAATCGTGGATCATGTTGGAAAGTCATGTATGTATTTTGTATGTTTGAATATCAATCGTTGAAATGTTAAAAGAGGAAACCAGTGGAGATATGTTGTGAAATGTACTTTGAAACTAAAATCGGCTAACTCACAGGAAATAATGTATATTATAAACGCGGGGCAATACGTTGGGCAGGAGAGTCAATCCAGGTCCTCTTGACTGGGTTCACCCGGTTAGGCGCCGGTCTCATCCCTCGATTTTGGGGCGTGACATACCTGAACTGAGGTACCTCCTGACCCGGTGCATCTAGTTGAGGGGCTGGACGTACATGGGCGGGGGCGGGAGTTAGTGCCCCTTAGAGCTCTTCTGGAGAGGGTGGGGTATGTGAAGTCTGAGATGGAATCTTACTACGAGACTCTCCCCGAGACCTAGTAACTCGTGGCACTCGACTAGTAGTCTCACTAGCCACGGACATGCCCTTCTGGGCGGCTGTAGTCTTTGGAGCATCGTTGAAAACGTGACATATCGTTAGGAACATGAATTCTTATATCGCACGATCCAAGATAAGAAGGGAGGATAATATCCTATATGTCCTGTAGCCTCCTGTCTATAAGTGTGGTGCACAACACACCCATAAGCAAGACTCTACTAGACACGGTATTTAGACAACCCTAGGACATAACTGCTCCGATACCACTTTTGTCACGACCCAAATCGATGGGCCGCGACGGGTGCCTGAGTCCCACCTGTCGAACACCCTTAAGCATGCGTCTAAGATATAAACATAAATAACATCTGCTAAACATACGAGAATAACATACGTGAGGAAATGTGTTCAAAAGACATATATACATACACGTGCGAAATACGTAGGGCGAGACAACAAGGCTTCTATAGACAACTACATATCCAAAACCAGAAGCCGACAAGGCCACATGCTACCCAACTATACATGATTGTCTATAGACCTCTAACAGAATATACAATTGTACAAGGACGGAACTGTGCTCTGTCATAACCAAATATGTATACAAGAATATCGTAGCAAAATCAAAAGCAGCCCCGAATCAAGTGGAGCACGCCAACTCTCGCTGATCAAGGATCCTAAGAAGGGGGACCATCAGCTTTTCTACCTGCACCTGCGGGCATGAAACGTAGGCACCAGGAAATAGGGCGTCAGTATGAATACTGTACTTAGTATGTAAGGCATAAAAATCAGTGCATAAAAGACATAGATGAAACATGGAATAAGGAATTCCTCCTATAAGTCTAAATCACTTTGTAAATCCTAAAACATTTGTAATGGCATGCACGTGCGTATAAATGTCATGGCATGCGTAGGTATAGGTGTACATAACATCATCAAGCCTCTGAGGGCATCCCATCATTTCATCTTGGTCATTGTGGGCAAAATTATCAACATATACCAGCTGATCAGGTGGTGGTACGTATATACCGCCGTAACCTTTTTCCATATCCCATATACATATAAGTACATATATATATTTACACACATGCACGTATATAACGCCATCTAGTCATGGGTCAATGTACATGTATAAATGAATGAAATGCATAAAAATATGTTAATAAGATCAATATACCTTTCGGATAAACTTTATCAATAATTTTTCCGAGACCCATAAACAGAAGATGTAATAATAAGATACATGGGAATTCAAGAACATAGGTACCTCTAATACCTATATGAATAGAGTCATTTATGAAAGTTGTGCATTTGCTCATTTCGTTTGTATCATATGGATCATGCCAAAAAGAAAGAAGGGATAGCATTAACATATCTGAACTGATTCTCTTCGAATTTGCAATTCACGCTTTATAAAATCAACAACCAACAACTGATTCTCTTAGAATTTGGTATGGAATTGTTTTAATTACTTATGATCAGCCCACTCTTCTTACACAAGAGATTCAATTTGATTTGTAAGACACACATAAATTTACATTGCATAAACGTGAAGTAACTTGATGGCGTGTAGTATCTTGCTAATTGTAGAAAGCTTTTAGTGGGTGTGGCCCACATGGTGGATAACTAAGCCACCCTAATTCCTAAAAATATGCCATCTATGCAAGACTTAGTGAGTCACTTAAATTGGATGGGGGTGCTACCACATAATTCCTTAGTTGGGGGGGAGAGGTTTAATCTTTATTCAATAATTCCTTAATTAATTAGGTAATATCCCATTACCCAATAATTAATCAATTACCCACATAATTAAGAATTATCTCAAATTACTTAAAATACTACTCAGTTTTAACACACTTTATGTACCCTACATCGTGGTTATGGGGTACCTTGTATGTCACTAGTCCAAAAATATCGGGTATTATAGATCAGACGTATTCTATCCCATATTGACAAACTTCGACGAAACTCACTTTCTTTGATTCGTTTACCCTTTAGCCTTAACTTACTTATCACTTATTATAAATAGCATAAATGCGTATAACCTCAAGATAATCTCATGCCCAAGTTTACGTCGATTAACTAAAGACGAAACTTTAACGTATGAAAATGCGAGATATAATAACTCGGTCTGAGCGTACCACTTTGTAACTGTGAACTCTGGAGGGGTAACCCTCAACTTAGGCCGATGAGGCCATATTATGCATCATCTGAAAATAACATCTACAACCAGCAATACCAAACTAAACATCTACATAGGGCTGGTAAAGCCACAATTCTAATAAATAAAATGTATAGGACTCGTCTACAAGCCTCTAGGGATCACTGTATCATGGTCAGGAAAATGCCTCAAACTACCCATCAAACCTGTATATATGAAATGGACCCCAAGGTATAGACCTGGTAACTCCGAGGAAGTGGAGCTTACCAACCAAGCTGATGTTTGACTTTGTCTACTGGGAAGGTCTATCCATGTAACGACCCGGCTGGTCGTTTCGTGAGATTAGCCCCATTTCCTCTGTTTTAGCTTTGTCATATGTTATTTAGCTTATTCATGATGTGTTGGGTCAGTTGATTTGGGTTCGAAGTGATCGTGGTGAGAATTGAGGCACTTAGTCTCTTAAAGTGGCTTTATAGTTGGAAAAGTCAACTGGGAGTTGACTTTTAGGCAAACGACCTCAGAATGTGGATTTTATAGATCAGATATCTTCGTTAGGTGATTTGGGACTTAGGAGCGTGTTCGGAATGTAAATTTGAGGTCCAGAGTAGAATTAGGCTTGAATTGGCGAAATTGAGTTTTTGGCGATTTCCGGTCGGCAGTGGAAAATAGCCTATCGGGGTTGGAATGGAATTTCGGAAGTTGAAACAGGTTCGTAGGGTCATTTTGGACGTGTGTGCTATTTTCAGGTCAATCAGACGTGTTTTGGATGGTTTCGATATCTTTGGCGAATTTTGGAAGTTTCAAAGTTCATAGGCTTGAATCCGAGGTGCATTTGGTGTTTTAGCATTGTATTGGGTGTTTCGAAGGCTCGACTAAGTTTGAATAAGGTTATGAGATGTGTTGGCATGTTTGGCTAAGGTCCCTAGGGCCTCGGGTGAGTTTCGGGTGGTTAACAGATCAATTTTTGGACTTTGAACTTGGCAGATTTTCTGGTGTTGTTGAAGAGCATTTTTGTTCTTCGCGTTCGCGGTAGGGTCCCTTGTTAGCGAAGAGTAAATGGGGGAGCTGGGTATTTTGTTCTATGAATTCGCAGAAGGGGGATGCGAATGTGAGGGGTTGGACAGTGTGAGCATCACGAACGCGTGTGAGGGGATGTGTTCGCGTAGGGTTACGAGTCAGCTGAGGACCCCAGGTCCTTTGGCCTATGCGTTCGCGAATGGGTCTATGCGTTCGCGAAGGCCTGGGTGGTTATGCATCGCGTTCGCGGGAAGGCAGCCACGTCCGCGAAGGGTAAAAGAGGGGGGCCTGTTGGTTGTCTATGCGAACGCGTGCATAGGGCCGCGTTCGCGAAGAGTAATAACTGGGCAGATTCTTTTTAAGTTCAAAACGAAGGTTTAGTCTATATTTTTAAAAAACCATTAGAGAGCTCAGGAGAAGGTGGAATTTGAAGGGATTTTCAGTGGAGTTCTTGAGGTAAGTATTCTTCAATAATATTTGGGTTAATTCCATGATTTGGTCTTGAATTTCACCATTTAATTTGAGAAATTAGGGTAGAAATTGGGAGGAAATGGGAGGAAAGTTTGAGAAATTCTTTTGATGATTTGAGTGGGAAATGGAGGTCGGATTTTGGTGAACTTGATATGGGTAGACTCGTGAGGGAATGAGGATTCTAGTTTTGTGATTTTTATCGGATTCCGAGACGTGGGCCCGGGGGTCGGGTTTGGCCAATTTCGGGATTTTTGGATAATTTTGATAATTTTCGAATGGGCTTCATTCCTTGGCATATAATAATAATATGAATCTGGATTTTGGTAGATTTTGAGCACTCGGAGTCCGAGTTTATAGGCAAAGGCATTGTGGGCTAGGATTTTAGCCGGTTTTGAGGTAAGTAACGTTTCCAAACTTGGTTATGAGGGTTCGAAACCTCGAACTATATGATATTTGACTATAACTGAGGTGACACACATGCCAAGTGACGGGCGTGCGGGCATGCATCGAGTAAATTGTGGCCTTGCCCATCCCACAAGTTTAGCAACTCAAAACTGATTTTTCAGTTTACTAAAGCACGCTTCGACTTGTATTTTCTTTCAAATTGAGCAACAACATCAATAGTACATAGTCAATCCTTTTATCCTACATATATCAGTCATGATTTCAACAAAAAAATAAGTTTACAACCATCCAACAATGATGCAACAACAAACATCATACCACTCTTTCGAAACTCGTTAGGTCTAGTCTTTACGATCGAGTTACAATTCGTACAAGCATAAATAATGGAAGGAAAAACATAAATTTACCTTAGACTGAGTAGAACCCATGAAACCTAGCCCTTTTTCATCAAAAATCAGTACCCAACGCAGCTACAAGAAGGGGAAAGAGAAACTAGCAAGTTGTCCGGGCTTTTTGGCACTAGAATCACATCGTAACACCCGAAATAACCTAGGGTTCGTGTGAGAGTTTTGGGAGGAGTTGCAGGGGTTCAATATGGTTTTCTTGGTTTGAATGATGAGTGAAAGAAATGAGTTACTAAGCCCTTAAAATTCCCCTCTTGGCCAACTTTAGGAGCTTTTAATTGGGCCCTCCTTTTGGCAAGTAGGTGATGCACCTACTTGTCACCTACCAGTATGCGCAGTCTCATGAAAACGCGAATATATCTCTACTCCAATGTCGTATTGACAAATGGTTTCATGAGTTAGAAACTAGACTCGTAGATATTCAATTTGGTAGGTGGATCATCCACTAATTCAAAGTATGATCTGAGAAAAGCTCAGCTACATTTGACCTAACTTTCTGCACATTTATTAATGCAATTTGTGATGACATTTGCCAATTTTTGTTCCACAACTCGCTTGAATTCAAAACATAACATACGACTATCATACAACTAACATAACTTTTAACATAACCTCCTTATCATGTTAAGCACCATAGTCTCACCCCAAAAGTACATGTTATATCATTCCTACTTGTTGACTTTCGACAAAACTTATTTTCTTCAATTGGTTTAGCTTCTAAGCCTTCCAACCCTCTTGGTACTTGTAGTCCTTGATCATAATTATTTATAACCTCTAGGTTAACATGATTAACGTACTTTATGTACTTTCAAAGATGATCTCATTTTAGAGCTTACATCAACTGGCTTACGACGTACTCTCACATACGAAACTATGAGGCGTGTTTACCTTGAAAATGGTAGCTACAATTATATTTAGTTAAGTGGTTCTAAGAATATGCAATTTATACTGGTGCCAGTTATTAAGCAGTTGAATCTAAGTGTGTTAGGACAGAATAGAGCAAAAACAGTTGGAAAACTGAAGAATAGCAAATCGGAACGTCTTAGCTGATAGGTTCGATACTGGCCTCGAGGGTCCTCGGGATTGAGGCTCGGGGCTACCGTCGGATGACCGATGAAGCTATAACAAATTTGCGGGCTTCAAGGTACGCTATTTATGATCAATGATGAGCTATAAATGAAGAACAATTAATAGAAAGCAATAAATGCAAGTAAAAGAGCTAGTGGAGAGAAATAGAGAATGTTTGAGTAAAAGCAGAGAATGTTCTTATGCCTTGTATTCAATATTGTTGTGTCCTTTACAAAATGACAACGACCCCTTTATATGGAAGGGAGGATCCCAACATAGTACATCATAATTTATTACAAAGATTTTGATTGATTCGGCTAGTTAATGCCCAAGTACGGAATCGTACTTCGTCACAGAGCTGTCTGCCTCAATCTTCGTGTTGTTCCCTATGTTGATCCCGAGCCCGTATCCTCTAGGGTCGAAAGTAAGAGGGGCTTCGAGATCGGACCCTGGGCCATACTTGGGATTTCATACGAACAAGCCATCGAATACCAAATAGGCAAATGCACATGCCAGGATGAAGAAAAGGGATAAGAAGAGAGATAAGTTCTTCACCCGCATGTGGAAGGGTGTGAAGGGGTTGTTTAAGGTTCTAAAGCCTCAAGAGCCACTACCATCGACCGAGCCAAAAGAGAATGATGATGTTCTAGTCCATTGGTCCGAGGAGGAAGGAGGAGAAGATGTGATGGAGTCCGACAGTGAGGAGAGCAGTTGATGCAGTATTCAGGGAGCACCTTTCACCACTTTTACTCCATCTTTATTAATTGCATTGCAACACATTCGAGTTGGGGCCTTCTTGAATAACTATGAATGGATGTTAAGTTACTTTTCTTGTGAAGTGGTATTTGTTTTTGTGTTCCTGTGACAATTTAGTTTGTTTTCATTTTTAGGTGAACTTGTATTTTGTTTTTGTTTTTCATGTGACATCACTTTGTTTTCATGTGGATTGTTATGTTATATATATATAGTATGTTTTATTTTATGTGGTGATATTCTTGGTTGAACTGGGAAATCTTTTGGAACAATTTGTTTTGACTCTTCCTGATGATGGATAGCTTGGCGACTTTCTTTAGGGGATTAGTCTTGTAGTGTAGATATAGTTTTGTTAATTTAGAAGGAATAAGTGGTTTGTGTTGGGGTTGTGCCTATTGGCCCAATTTGTGGCTTGCTTGGCACCCACATGATTTAAACCTCGACATATGAATTATTGATTATTATTTTTTTTGAAAAAAGAAAGCAAAGAAATGATTGAAGTAAAGATTATTATCACTCAACTTTTATTCACAAGAATAGTTTCTCAGGCTATATGTGATCTCCTTGAGATTCACTGGTTTCAATTGGGTCTTGGGTTTGTATTCCACTTGAGTATTCATGTTCCATGAATGGTGAGATTTATTGGGAAGTTCTCTTGCGTCATCTGTATTTTAGAACTTGCCCAGAATGTGCTTCCAGATAAAATCCTAGACTAACTTTGTCTGAAGAATGATATTAGGCCTTCCTTGGACTGCCATTGTGCTAAAATTTCCTATCCGTGCATATTTTTCTTAGTCCACCCTTTGGATCCTTTAAACTTTTTCTTCGGCAACCATGTTACTAGCTGCCTAATCAATGGGCTGAGTCCTGCCCCTCCCTCGGCCTCTCACATGGCCTCGGCCTCTGGCCCCTAATAGGAGCTGCTACTGGAGGGCCTGATTATTGGCCTGCGGGAGAAGAAGCACGTGTTCTCGCCATTTGCGAGATAATAGAAGAGTTCTATGAGTATTTGAGATAACAAGAACTGCGACGGAGTAGAAATAAAAGGAGTTTGTTCCTAACTTAATAGCCTCAGAGAGATAAGTACATACGTCATCCTTTAGACTCTATTAAGCTTGTTCGTGAATTGTGAGACCTAGGCAACCTAGTGCTCTGATACCAACTTGTCACGACCCAAATTCTCAACCATGGGGATCGTGATGGCGCCTAACGCCACACTTGCTAGGCAAGTCAATGTTAGAAATTACTTAATCATTTTCCTTTAAAAAATTACTTAAACATAATGAGAATATTTAAAACAAGAAGGAAATCTCATACTTTCCAATAAACGCAACCAGGAATAATATTAGAAACAATAAAACGAACCATGAACTAATACTAAATGTATAACTACCTAGGGTCTGGTGTCACAATTCACGAACTACTAAAGAATACTACAAATAATTGGGCTGAAAGAAATGTATATCTGTTTTGAATGAAGTAAAACAATATCTAAATAATAAAGGGAAGACTCCAGGAATATGCGGACGCCAGCAGATCTACCTCGTGTCTCCGTGCGAATGCTATCAACTACTACTTTCACCTAGCTCTAGCTGGTACCTGGATCTGCACAAGAAGTGCAGAGTGCAGTATCAGTACAACCGACCCCATGTACTGAGTAAGTGCCGAGCCTAACCTCGACAAAGTAGTGACAAGGCTACGGCGGGGCATTCATGACATAACCTGTGAACAATGTATAATAAAGCAAGAAGGAAATTCTAAACAAAACAAAACAATAATCTGTAACAATAAATAAAATAACTCACCCATCTTTTCTAGGTCTCAGCTATAACCAATTCTCACATAAGATTCCAAATTTCACTTTAAAACAACCGTAAGTGAAAAATATGACAAACAATAGAGTAAAACAGTAAGTTTTCAAATCTTTGTGTTTAAAATCAGTAAAACATAAATGGTCTCCCTTATTGCTCCTTGTTGCGGAGCGCAACCCGCTCC
Source organism: Nicotiana undulata (assembly GCA_005239495.1). NCBI lineage: Eukaryota > Viridiplantae > Streptophyta > Magnoliopsida > Solanales > Solanaceae > Nicotiana > Nicotiana undulata. The sequence goes on along the minus strand of ML259261.1, from coordinate 80,078 downwards.
CATCTGTCCACCCTTATTGCTCTTCCCTATATATATCACCCTTATTTCTCCTGTTGCGGCGTGCAACTCGATCCCACCTGTGCACCCTTATCACTCCTTGTTGCGACGTGCAACCCGCTCCCACCAGACAATCACATCATTTTTATTTATAAAAGATTTCACAATTCAGGTCAAAGCCTTTCACAATATTTTTTTGGTCTCAACAATTGTAAGTAGAAAGTTGTACTACTCATAAACTTCATCAATTATCATTTCACAATGAAACCAACCGGAATATATAGTAAAACATTGTCAACCAGCTCAATCTTTATGTACCACAATGAAACCAAGGGAACAACCAACACTTCAATATACTTGAAACAATACTTAACGACAAGTTAACGAAACCAAGTAGACATGTAGACATCAATGATCATAAAACAATTAAGCCAGTGATCAATTAAATCAGAACCATGGAAGGGATCATGTTCAACAAATACTTTAGTGGTGCATAGATACTCGTCACCTCACCTATACACCACACATATGCAATTTCACATAGCATTTAAGTTGGGGATTCCTATTCCCTCAAGTCAAGGTTAAACCAAGCACTTACCTCAATTTCACAAGCAAATCACTGCTCTAGCACAACTTTTCCTTTTGAATTTGCCTCTAACCCGCTCGAATCTAATCACAATTGGTTCAATATCATCAATTATTGCGTAAAGGAATTAACTTTAATGAAGAAATATGGTTTTCCTATGTTTTCTTATCAAAATACTAAAATCGACTTCAGGCCCGCTTGGTCTAAACTCGAGGTTAGGACCAAAACCCGTTTACCCATTCTCCCCCGAGCCCGGATATACAATTGGTTTTGGATACGACCTCAATTCTAGGTCTAAATCCCCAAATTTTGAAATTCCTAAGTTCTACCCAAACATCCCAATTTTTACCATGAAAACTCTAAATTCTAGGTTGAAATCTCGTTACAAGTTGTTAAGGATTGAAAGAAATTAGTTAGAGATCACTTACCTATGATTTGGAGAAGTTTGAGTCTTTGGAAAATCGTCTATGGAGGTTTAGGGTTTGAAATAATTTAAAAATGGGGGAAAATCCTGTCTTAAATCCCACTTAATAGGCTGCACTTATCGCATATGCAATCAGGGGTTCGCAATTGCGAACCCTTCAAAATACTGCTGCCTTCACATTTGCGATATAAATATCGCATTTGCAACACCTGAGGCTTCCTGGTCAGTCTTCGCATTTGCAAAAGAAATCTCACATTTGCGAGATCAGAGGCCTGTGCCAAAACACCAAATGCACCAACTGGGATTTCTAAGTTCTAATCACTCCGTAGCCTACCCAAAACTCACGCGAGCCCTCGGGGCTCCAAACTAAACATGCACGCAAGTATAAAAACATCATACGGACTTGATCGTGCGATGGAATCATCAAAACAACATAAAAAACTACAAATTTAACCTCAAAACTCACGATTTTCTCAAGAACACTTCAAATTCACTATTTCTCAACCGGACATCCGAATCACGTTAAATCAACTCCAATTCTCACCAAATTTCACATATAAGACTTAAATATCATAAAACACTTGTATCGGGCTCCGAAATCAAAACACGGGCCCGATACCGATGATTTCACACACCAATTCATTTCTTTATTTCTCGTAAAAACCAGCACAATAATTTTCTTCAAAAATTGTTTTCTAAGGCTAGGGACCTCGTAATTCAATTATGGGCATAAGCCCAAGTCTCATATTTTACTGCGCACCTCCCGGTATTGCCAGAACACAAATCCGGGTCCATTTACTCAAACCAAAGTCAACTAAAATCAAAATTTTAACTCTAAAAATTGTCATTTCTCATATTTTTACATAAAAGCTTTTCGGATTCACGCTCGGACTGCGCATGCAAATCGAGGTAGTTAAAATTAGTCTTTTTAAGGCTAATGAGCCTAGAATAGATTCTTTGTTCATAGGATGACTTCGGTCATCACACTTATATGTTAAAAACTTATAAAAATAAGAATTTTTGCCTTAAAAAGTTAAATTGAGTTGACTTCGGTCTACATTTTGAGCAAACGGACCCTGATCTGTATTTTGATTGTGTTGGTGGGTTCGTATCGAAATATGGGACCTGGTCTTATGCCCGAAATTGAATTCTGAGGTCCCTAGCTCGAGATATGGAATTTTTATTAAAAATTAAAAGTTTGAAAGATTAATGATTTTAAGAATTGATTGATGCTTGAAATTTTTGATACCTAGCCCATACTTTGGTTACGGATCCCGGTACAACTCCATTGTAGTATTTAAGACTTGTCTGTGAAATTTGGTGAGAAATGGAGTTATTTTGACGTGATTCGAACGCCTTGTTGTGAAAATAGAAGTTTGAAAGTTTCATTTGATTTAGTGTTCAATTCTTAGTTCTAGGTGTTACTTTGGCAATTTGATTGCACGAACAAGTTCGTATGATGTTTTAAGACTTGTGTGCATATTTGGTTTGGAGCCTCGCGGGCTTGGGTCTGTTTCGAATAGGCTATGTGATGATTTAAATTTAGAAAATCTATTTTTTTTGTGCTTTAGCTGATATCTGGTGTGTTCCTCTTCGCGTTCGCGAAGGACCTCTCGCGAACGCGAAGAGTGGACTGGACCGGGAAAAGTTTTCTTCTCCGCGAACGCGAAGTCTGGCTTACCTTTCACGAACGTGACCAACTCAACGCGAACACATAGCATTTGGGACCTAGGGGAGGGGTCAGTCATTCCTTCACCACGAAAACGAGCAAGGGCTCGTGAACTCGAAGGCCATGGGCGTAGCTTTCGCGAAAGTGATGAGGGTTTCGCGATTGCGTATGCCAAGCAGGTGTGCTCTTCACGAACACGGCAATGTTCAGGCAAATGCGATAAACACTGTCGCATTACGGGATTATGGCCATTCTTTCAAATTTTCAAAAGCTAGAAAGCCTAGAGACGATTCTTCAAAGATATGTTTTTCCCCAAATTTTTGGTAAGTGATTATAACCTACTTTCTTTCAATTACCCATAACATTTCATGAAATTTCAACCTAAAATCTAGGATTTTCATGGTGGAAATTGGGGGTTTTGGTAGAATTAGGAATTTTTGTAAAATTGGAATTTAGACCTCGAATTGAGGCCGAGTTTCAAAACAAATTACATAATCGGACTCGGGGGTTAATGGGTAAATGGGTTTTGGTCGGAACCTCAGGTTTTGACCAGGCGGGCCCGGGGACGATGTTTTACTTTTTTGGGGAAAGTTTGGGAAATCTAAATTTATGCATTGTAATTGGTTCCTTTAGCATTTTTTATGTTATTGAGTTAATTTTGGCTAGATACGAGTAGTTTGGAGGTGGATTCTTGAGGAAAAGCGGTAATTGAGAATTGAGTGGCCTTTTGGAGGGAGGTATGTGTTGTCTCTAATCTTGACTTTAAGGAATTAGGAACCCTCGACCTATTTGCTATATGAAATTCATGTGAGCGGTGTATATGTGAGGTGACGAGTACTTATGCGCTGCCAATTTATCTGTTTTGCCTGCTTCTTCCCATCCTTCGCATATTGTCTCTTTCCCTGCCTTAACTGTTACATGTTTTACGTGTATTCTTATGCATAATTGCTACTTGTTACACATCATTTCCATCTGATAATGGTATTAGTTATTCCGTAACTTTATTTTATCATATTATTTGCTTAAGCTGGTTATCGGTACTTTTATGGTATATTCTGAATCAGTCTCGCTGAGTAGTATTACTTGTGTGAATTTTCATAGTGTACAAGCTTCCCATTTGTTTATGTTTGAAGTTTAAGTATTATGAAGGGTTCTGTGATTTAAATTGTAAAATTTCTGTACATACTAAGTAATTGATATTGATATGGTTGGATCGGGTTGCACACTGCAACAGGTGGAATAACGGTGATATATTGAGGGGGAATAAGGATGAATTCATAATGTACGGTGGGACCGGGTTACACGCCGCAATAGGTGGAATAAGGGTGGATTATTTAGTGGTATAAGGGTGAACTATGATTGTGTTATTATTATATGATGGGATCGGGTTTCACTTCGCAAAAATTTCATCTATATTATGTTGTTATGCTATTATGAGGAAATAAGGGAGAAATGTGATATGTACAGTAGGATCGGGTTGCGCGCCGCAACAACTTATGTGTTTTTGCTTTCCCTGCATTGTGTTAGTTGTACAGTATTCTTGTTTACACTTAAGGATTGGTAGTATCTGAACGTTATTAAATTACTTCTGAGAATTTTAGTTATTTCTTGCAAGTTACTCCTTATTTCTATTCTATCTTCCTTTTTCTACTTTTATTATATATATTGTGTATAGTTTGTAGTGTGAGTGACCCGCCGTAGCCTCGTCACTCAGCACATAGGGTCTGTTGTACTGATACTTCACTCAGAACTTGCTACGCGGATTTTTGAGCTGGTCCGAGCTGATCGTGAGGTTGGTTGTAGGATCCACCTGCTAGGAGAACCAAGGTAGACATGTCAGTGTCCGCAGGCCCTGACGTCCTCTTCTATACATCATACTTTACTATTTCTTTATTTCGAAAATAATTGTATTCCTTTCAGACTTTTACTTATAGTAATTTCTAGAATGTTCGTGAATTATGACTTCGGATTCTGGGTAGTAGTACATATTATGATGATGTTATATAAAATTTCATGTTTATTTTAACTCGTTATTGCTTATTTGGTGTTAATTACAGAAATGTAAAAGAATTTGGCTAATAAATCTGTAACAACCCGACCGTTCATTTTGAGATCCAGCGCGTCGTTCAGCAGTTGGGAGTCAAGAACAACTTCATTTCAGGTATATTGACTTGTGCATATGGTCGGAATTGAAATTCAGGAAGATCAGAGTTGAATTTAAAGGAATATTCTCATTTTAGAAGTCTTAAGTTGAAGAAATCGAGTAAGGCTGGGATTTTGAGTAAACGACCTCGGAATCAAGATCCGAGAGTTCCAGCAGATTCATATGATGATTTCAGACTTGGGCGTGTGTCCGGAACGGGTTTTGGATAACCCGTGAGCGTTTCGGTGTATATTGTGGAAGTTAGCATTTTTGAAGAAATTTCCTAAGTTTGGCTTGAAGTAAATTTCATTGATATTGATGTCCGTTTGGGATTTCGAGTTTAGGAATAGCTTCATATGGTGATTCTGGAATTGGGAGCGCGATCAGAAGTGAATTCGGATATCCAGAAGTCAATTTAAGGTCATTTGGCTAAAGATAGAAAACTGAAGGTTTTTGAAGAATTTGACAGGAAATGGAAATTTTGATACCGGGGTCGGAATGCGATCCCGGAAGTTGGAGCAGGTCCGTAATGTCGAATATGACTTGTGTGCAAAATTTGAGATCAATCGGACGTGACTTGATAGGTTTCGGCATCGGATGTGAAAGTTAGAATTTTCAAAGTTCATAAAGTTGGATTTTAGTGAGATTCGTGATTTCGGCGTTGTTTGATGTGATTTGAAGACTCGAGCAAGTTCATGGGATGTTATGGGACTGATTCGTGTGTTGGACGGGGTCCCGAGGGCCTCGGGTGTGTTTCGGGGCATTTCGGGTTTAATTTCTGTTGCTGGTTTTCTGGTGTATCTGGTATGCTGTGCGATCACGGCCTTTGAAATGCGACCGCGGAGAAGAAATTAGAGGGCTGGAATTTTGGCTTGTGCGATCGCACCTGAAGGTATGCAATCGCACAAAAGGAAAATTTAGGCTGCAGAGAATTGGCCTGTGCGACCGCAGGTGATCCTGTGCGATCGCACATGGTGCGCTTGGAGGCTTCTGGGGCTTAGGCTTGTGAGAACGCAAGAGGACTTATGCGAACGCACAGGAAGAATTTTGGAAGCAGCATGGAAGGCCTGTGCGATCGCGGAAGCCTGTGGTGCGATGGCACAAGGTCGGTTCTGGGCAGTGTTGATTTAAAACGGGATTTTGGCATTTCTCCCTCATTTTACATATGCCATGGACGTATTTTGAGAGCATTTCAAGGAATATTTCAACCAAGCTTCAGAGTAAGATCATTCTACTTATTTCCAAGTTAAATTGAAGATTATATCATGGATTAGAACATGAAAATTAGGGAAAATTTGTTGAAAAATTAGTATTTTGAAGAAAACCTAGAAATTTGGAAATTTGGATTTTAGCCACTAATTGAGCATGAATAATTGAGTAAAATGTGTAATTGAATTTGTAAAGCTTCGGGTAGGGATTTTCTTCAAGAATTTTTGAGGTCCGGGCACGTGGGTCCGAGGGCATTTTGGTCATTTCATTGAGACGGGCTGAGGAACTTTGTAATTTGAATTTGTTATGATCTATTGAGTATATTTTCATTGAATTATCGTTATTTGGATAGTTTGGGAGCGTTGCGCATCCATTTTAGTTGTCGTAGAGGCTTGGAAGCCGGTGATGAATCTTCGGAGCGAGGTGAGTCTCCTTTCTAACCTTGTAAGAGGGAATTGTCCCCTTAGGTGTTCTACATACTACATGTAATTGTTTGCTGGGTCTACGTACGTACCAAGTGACGAGAGTCCGTATGTAGCGGCTACTATTGTTATGTATGGGTAGTTAGGCCCCACATCATGCCCTGTATACTTCTTGTAATGAATTATATGTATGTTATAATATCCTGTGGTGTGGTTTTGTTTCTCTGAGATTTATGGATCTTAAAATAATATGGAAGGAAATTGTTTATGGGAAGTATTATGAAAGGAAAAGAAATGACTTATAAGTTTTGTACTCATGTAAGATATTATTGTTCCCCCGAGCTTTCATTTACTTAAATAATTGGAAAGAATTGTGGTGAGATGAACTTTACATTCTGTGTGCGCATGTTGTCGCTTAAATGAACTTTACATCCTGTGTGCGCATGTTGTCGCTTCGTAATTTACATCCCGCGAGCGATATGTAATTTCCTTCAGCCTTATGGGAGCGGGCCGTACACCACGACGGATTTATAGTGCACTCTTGGTACGGGCCGGTCGATCCCTGGCAGTGCATAGGGATTTAATTAAGAATGCACTCTTGGTACTGGCTGGTCGATCCCCGACAGTGCATGGACGAAGTTACACTATGATATGATATGATTACATTGATAGACGCACTCTTGGTACGGGCTGGTCGATCCCCGGCAGTGCGTAGGAAGATTATTGTTAAGCATGCACTCTTGGTACGGGCCGGTCGATCCCCGGCAGTGCATAGCTATTCTCACTCATGACTCCAGCCGGTTCTTTTATTCCCGTGTGCGCATGATTATTTGGTATTGTTTCTTGGATACTGACTTATGTTTGATATTTGGGGGAAAGAAAGTGGCCATTGTTACCGTTCCAGTACTTACTTGGATTTCTGTGCTTTATACATAATTGCTACTCACTGTCTTACATGTCTTCTGCTTTTATTCGTTTTATCATTGTTATAGTATACTGTTGGACCTTAGTGAGTTCCAAGTCGACCTCTCGTCACTACTTCTTCGAGATTAGACGGGATACTCACTGGGTACATATATGTATATGTACTCATACTACACTTTCTATGCATTTTGTTTCACATGTACCTTTATAGTACAGTGATTGATTTGGAGACTTATACGGGCTGCATTCTTCTAGAGGCGTTCCACAGTTGTCGGAGTCTCCCTTCTGTGTACTTACATTTCATATTTATTGCCTTTGTCCAATTTGTTTTTCGGACAAGCGTTGTATAATCGTATAAATCCTTAGAAATTGCTCATGGATTTGTGTCACCGGGTTCTGGGGATGTCTTGGTATTTCTTTTCGGTATTAAGTTGGTTTTCTTGCCATATTTAAATTACGAAATTTATTTATTTAATAATGAAAATGCAAGAAGAGGCTTCGATTCTAAAATGTTAA